>PVKA01039478.1:0-19448 GCA_004027165.1 Ctenomys sociabilis
GGCAGAGACCTGCAGTTCACATTTATTCTCTTTCCTGCATTCTGGGCAGCTGTACTGTAGACCAATCAGAGCAGGAAGGACTTGGCCAGCGACCAGAGAGGCAGATGGGTCCGCGGTCACACAGGATGCTATCTTAATGTGGAGTCGAAGGCCAAGTGGCAGTGCAGGGCCACAGCAGTAGACTCGATCATGGCAAATTTGTTGAGCAAGCAGGCTAATGAGTGTCCAGCTCAGTGTGGGCTGCATTCTGGGCCAAAGGTGCGGCTTTATATGGAGTTATGAGGGAAGCTGAAATGCACCATCCTGACCCAAGTGGCACAGGGCCTGACACTTAGCGCTGGATCCTCTCCTGCTAGATGTGATTTACTGTACTTTGCTGGGCATTTATGTAGAGAATGCAGCCGGGCTTACTCTGTCATCAAAGCAGTTAGAGCTCAGGATGGCTGCAGTGAGGGCCAGCTGGATCCCTGTACTTGCTTCTGGCAGGGCAAGCTCGTCAGCTCCCCAGGAAGGCACGGCCTCATCTCAGCTCTTCTGGTGACTGGGCCTCGGCAGCTTCCTGGGATCCAGGGTCTGAGAAAAAAATCAGTGCACTCATCAGTCAGGTGGAGCACCCGGATGAGTATGGCTGTGGCTTCTTGTGGCAGGAAAGAAAGCTGAGAATCCTGGCAGGGCAGTCCCGGTCTCTGGAGTTGGCCCTGAGAGAAGGTGAGCCTGTGTTCTGTGACTCAGCAATGTTTTCTCTGTGGTTCACCACTGCGTAAGACTCATAGCTCTGGAGTCCTTTCCCTTCTAGGTGGGACCCTTACTGCTGTGGGCAGAATGAATGGAATGTGTAGCAACCCAGGTCCGTTAGCAGAAGCCCCATGCTGTTGAGTACCGCAAGTGTGGCACTTGCCCTTCTGAGGGTGGTGAGTGGCCCTGCACTCCTGTTGAGTGGGTCGGTTCTAGAGCCCCTGTGTGGCCATCCTAAGTGCTTGGCTTCTCTGGACTCTGAGAAGGGGGAGTGCTCTGCGATGGGCTGGATCAGCATGGAATGCGATCCTACATGGGGCAGATTCCATGGAAGGAATGAGCCAGACACCGCTCTGGTCTGCCTCCTCTCACAGCGGACTCAGATACACCTTCGGTTTGTGAGTTTGGCAGGAAGCTCAGTCTGGGCAGAGGCCCACTCACAGCATCAGTGAGTCATCCCCACCATCTGCATGCCAGGCGCTGTACCCCTGCCTCCTTTGCATCTTTCTGCCTGCCTCTGTTGTCCACTGGAGCAATTCTCCCCCCTCCTCCCTGAGCATGATCCAGGAATGGGCTTCCTGGAAGCACGTTGATGATGCTAGGACAGTTGTAGGAAGGCCCAGTTCTCTTCTTTGGACTGTGGGACCGATCCCCTGTCTTAGTTTTTGTTCCTTGCTGAGACAAAATCTTTGATGCGCAACTTAAGGGAGCAAAGGCTTATGTAGCTCCCAGTCTATGTGCCTTTCAGGATGTAATCACGTAGCTCCCAGTCAGGGTGGTATAGCACAGGGGCAGTGGTTGAAGGTGACACACGTCGGCAAAACTGAAAAGAGCAAAAGCAATAGAGTGGCAAGGAAAGGCCTCTTTGTTCCCTTATATGTTACATAGCCTACCCTGCTCTGGGTGGGTGCAGCACTCCCGTCATTCCATTCCATGATGTGGATGTTTACAGGGTGAGGACCCAAGTCCCCTGCTCAGTTTATCTTCTAAACTTCTCAAGTTCACACAATGCATCAAGAACTCCAGACCCTCTGTGTGGAGTGCTGCAAAAGCAGGGAAAAGAAGTTGGCTTTGTACCTTTGGAGCTGGGTTTCATCAAGGTCTAGGACCACCTGGATGGGTGAGGCTTGTGGGGTATTGATCACGTTCCAGTGTCCTCCAGGGGTTCAGAAATGACACAGGGAATCTGAGAAGGTGAATATAGTCATCCTCCCAGCAGAGGCCATGCAGAGCAGAGAGCCGAGCAGGCACAGCTAATGCCCATCAGGAGTCAGAGCAAGAGCCTTGCAGTGGTTCCCTGGGAGCTAGGTTCAAGATTTCTGGTGGCTGCCGAGACATCCCAGCACACTAAATGCCTGCTTTGGCAAGCACAGGAACCAGGGTTTGACACTCTGCTCTGCATGCCAAACCAGGCTTGTGCTCAGCATGAGCTGAGTCAGGGAGCAAGTCCAGGCGTGGTGAGGCAAGCCTGGAATCGCAGTGCTGAGGAGGCCGAATACAGGAGCGCACTGAATCCCAGCTGAATAGTGAGACTGTGTGCCAGATCTATAGATGAAAATAAAATTTCATTCTGCCAAGGGATTCCGGGGGCCTGTAAACAGAACATCTACCTTGTGCTGTTTCGCAGTCTCTAGTCATAGAAATTTTACTGAAACATACTAGGCCTTGCAATCTTTCCTATTGCCAAGTATTGCCATATATAGTGCCTGATGTCTCTGTTTGTGACTTCCCCATGAAGTCAAAGTTGCCATATTTTCTTGGACCTTCTGAACTTGAATAATGGCCAACTGTCCCTGGTGGAATATGTAGCAGCAAGATTGCCAGCACATGAGCCTTATTTATCTTTATAGCTCTGTGAACATCATCTCCAGTGTGTGTTCTCATGTGTCAGCGCGTGAAGCCCCGCCCATTCTGTGGCTGTGCCTCTACTTATTTCCTGCATTGTATTCCATGGCTGTGAGTGAGCTGCTGGGAGGCTCTGCTGTGGTCGCCATGGCTCCTGCACCCACGCATGGCCCCCTCCCTCTGTGCCTATGTCTGCTGCTGGCATCCGGCTTTGCCCAGGCAGGCAGGCTGCTGGTGGTGCCCATGCACATGAGCCATTGGTTCAGCCTGCGCTCGGTGGTGGAGAAACTCGTCCAGAGAGACCATGAGGTGGTCATGGTCATGGCTGAGGCCAGTTGGCAACTGGGACAGTCACTGAGTTGCACCGTGAGAGTTATCCAGCTTCTTTCTCTCTGGAGGATTTGCATGATTTGTTTCAGCCTTTTGCTGACACGCAGTGGAAAACTGAGCAGCAAAGTATGTACTCTTTTGCCACAGGTTCATCCAAACTTTGGTTTGACATCATTTTTACAAGTTGTAGAAGCATGTTTAATGCAAAGAAAGTAGTTGAATATTTGAAAAAGACTTCGTTCCATGCAGTGCTTATAGATCCTTTTGATTTGTGTGGTTTATCGTTGCCAAGTATTCGTCACTGCTGTCAGTAGCCTTCACCAAGGTAGTACTTTGCCATGTTCTTGAAGAAGGCACGCAGTGCCCCTTTCCTCTTTCTTATGTTTTTCTCAGGCTCTCAGACACCATGACCTTCCAGGAGAGAGTGCACCATCTTTTTACCCATCTCAATGAACGTTTATTTTGCACTCATTTGGTTAAAAGTGCCTTAGAAATTGCTGCTGAAGTTCTCCAAACGCCGGTGAGCGTGTATGATCTCTTCAGCCAAATCTCAGTCTGGTTGTTGCGCACGGACTTTGTGTTCGACTACCCCCGCCCTGTGATGCCCAACACGGTCTTTGTTGGTGGGATCAACTGCCACGAGGGAAAGCCCTTGGCCCAGGTGCGTCCTGTCTCGTTTGGCACCTTCAGGGTTTCGGAATCTGCACAGTAATGAAGAGATTCCTGCCTGAGCCACGATGGTCCCTTCCACTGGTCGCACTTATTTTCCTCATGCAATCAGTTCTTTCATTCCAATTTATCTAAATGCAGGTTCATAAATTTCACAAAGCAGCTTTGTTTATATAAATGTGTAAAGCATTGACATATGAATTGCAAATCAAATTTTTAATACTGTGTTTCTTAAAAGTGCTAATAAAGGGCCCCTGAGAAACCTCAGTGGACGAAGTGCTTAGGCGAGTGGGGGCCGGGGGTTCAGGCCCTGGCACTGCCGGCTGTGCAGCTGTGCTGGCCACCGAGCCCTGGGGCAGTGGGCCTCTCCGGCAGTCCCAGTGCTGGGTCACTATTAGTCTGAGCTGTGTGCTGTGCTCCTGTTCCAAATACACTTAAAAATGGCTAGGAAAGCTACATTTTATGCCAGTTGTATGATTGCACTGGAGGGAAAGAGTTCAAGAATAGGTTTGTTCTTCCTTTTGTAGATACTGGAGGTGCAGCACTAGGGTGTTTACTTGTTGCCATTTTGTTTTCCTAACGTGTGAGTTCAGAGGTATAAACTTTCCTCTGAGAACTGCTTTCATCGCATTCCATGAATTCCAATTAGTTGTTGAATTTTCACTGAATTGTAGATATTGTTGTTTAATTTAATCTGTGACCCATTGTTTGCTGAGTAGGGTGTTAATTTCCATGTATCCATGGGATTTTCTGCTTTTTTGTCTCATTTATTTCGAGTTTCATTGTGCTGTGGTGAGATAATATGCATGGGATAATTTCTGTTTTCTTTCATATACTTAAGCATGACCTATGGACTAGTATGTGGTCTATTTTAGAAAATGACCCATGTGCACCTGAAAAAAAAATGTGTATTCAGCTGTGTTTCGGTGGAACACTCTGTATATGTCCACCAGGTCCATTTCTTCCAAGCTATGGGTGAGTTCTCCTTCTTTGCTATTTTTTCTGTCTGCTTGTCACACCTTTTTGGGATAAGGGGGTGTTAAGATCTCCTGTTGAGTTGTGTTATTGGATATAAGATTTTTCATGTCCATTATGATTTGTTTTATATAGTTCGATGCTGCTGTGTTTGGTGCGTATATATTTATGATTGTTACATCTTCCTGTTGAATTTTTCCCCTAACCAGTGTATAGTGGCCTTCTTTATTTCATTTGATCCTTCTTGGTTTGAAATTGAGCTGTCTGAGAACAGGATTGCTACCCCTGCTTTTTTCTGTGGCGCTGGGACATGCAGTATTGTTTTCCATCCTTTGACTTTCAGCCTGTGAATGTCTGTATTGTTGGATTTTGTTTCCTGATCCACTGTGCCAGTCTGTTTCTTTTAATTGGTGAATTGAGTCCATTTACATTGATGTTTTTAATTGAGATGTATTGATTTACTATCGACGTTTTATTTACCTGCTGTTGTTTGCTCCTTTTTCTCCTGTGTTTAATTGTTTGCACTATTTAGTTGGTTCCTTTTGTTCACATTCATGGAGTTCTGATCATTTAGGTCCCTCTCTAAAATATCTTTTAATAGTCTGTGTAATGGTGGCTTTGTCATCATGAAATTATTTAGTTATTGTTTGTTATGAAAGTATTTCAGTTCTCCATCAAACTTGGAAGAGAGTTTTGCAGGGTATGGTAGTCTGGGCTGGAATTTGTTTTCATAGAAGACTTGAATACTCTGCTCTATGCTCTTGTTGGCCTTCATGGTTTCTGAAGAGAAATTGGGCGAAATTCTGATGGATTTTCCTTTGAATGTGATCTGCTTCTTCTCTCTAGTACCTTTCAGCATATTATTCTGTTGGATTTTGGGATCTTGACTATTATATGCCTAGGTGTGTTTTTAATTGGGTTGAAATTATTTGGCTTCAGTTACCTGAGTGTGAGGTTCTTTCCTCATATTTGGGAAGTTTTCTGCTATTACTTCTGTCCATATTCTTTTTATATCATTTGTATTGACTCTTTCTTTCTCATTGATGCCTATCAGTCTCACGTCAATCATCTTTGTGTCATCTTGGAGGCGATGCATTACTTTTTCCTGCATCCTAGTTGTTTTTAAGAGCTCATTTCTTATCTTTTCACCAGCTATGACAGTGTCTTCAAGATCTGAAACTCTACATTTTCACTCAAATGGTTTTGCAATCTTGTGATATAAATTTTAAGTTCCTGTACAACTCTTTGATTCTGCTTCATGCAATCCATTTCTTTCCTGTATTGCTTGTTCATGGAATCTGTCACTTTTGTAATCTCTATTTTTTTTTCAATATCTTCTTGGGAAGCAGTTATTAATTCTTTTACTTCAGAAATTATTTCAGATCTGATTTCCTCTATATGTTTCTGCATTTGAGTCTTTACTTCAGTCACTATTAATTCAGAGTTCTCTTTTATATTTCAGAGATTAATTCTGATCTGAGTTCCTCTATACCTTTCTGCTGTTGTTTCTTTACTTCATACGCTATTACTGCAGACATTTCAGCTTTGCAAGTTTCCTGTGTTCTGGGTGGGATTGGGACCTGAGATTGCATTTTGTTCCTTTTCTTTGTCATTTTACATAGCACTTTTGTCTGACCTTAGGTGTAGAGCTTTGGTATAGTTATAACCTTAGTACCTACTAAAACTCAGGTGCAGATCTACTAAGTTTGGTCCATTCAGTTGTGCTTTGCTTGGGTCTGGCTACTGTGTTCAGCTCTTTTGTGCTGCAGCCCTTGGAGGTGAGCCTGTTGTGCTCCTCTGGCAAGATGTTCTGCTCCTGGATCAGCTGGGTGGTTTTAGCCGCTTGTCTCTCTGCAGGGACTTCATCTGCAGTTTTACTGCAGGCCTGTATGCCAGACCTAGCCTGGTTCTGGAGGGGATCAGGGAGTATAGTAAAGTGCAGGTCTTGTCCACACCCATTGGGCCTGGGCCTGGGACTGGGACTGGGCGGGTCTAGAGGGGTCCTGAGAACTAGGTGGAAATTCTCCTTCAGTGGCTCTGGAGGGTTGGAGGGGTCCCAAGTGCATGACGAAAGGTCTCTCTCTCTCTGTCTCTCTCTCAGTGGGCTTGGGCTTGGTTCAGAGTGGTCCAGTGAGCACAGGAGAGTGCAAAAACTCTCCCACACCCTCACAGGGCCTGGGTGGGGCAGGTCTCCAAAGTAGTTTCATTCGGATGAAGCACTTGATACCTTTTACTGGAGTGAAACTTTGGTTCTCCTAGGTTGTTTTGTCTTCATCCACATCAAGTTGATCTTCTAGCCCAACCCTGTGATACATTAACAGGGTTCTCAGGTGGGGGTCTTTTGAGTGAAGTCATGGCAAAGTTAAGGAATTTAGTATCTATGGGGTAGGCCGACTACAGTTTCAGGTACATCCATATTTTGCTTGTCTTTCTACTCTTGGCAAGACCAGGACCCAAAGAGACTGGAGCTGGTCAACAAATGTCGCTGTGCTTAGTGGTCTGTCATTGTGCTGTTCACTCACAGCTGGCCCCTGAGACTCCCTAAACCAAAAGCAAGTTCACTGTGGCTCACTGGGTCACCCTGAGGGGTTTAGAGATATGAGATATGTTTGTGGTTTAACACGACCCATCACAGAAAGCTATCTCTTATAGTGTGAAATGCATTGTTCTATGTGGTGTTCTCCATATACTTGGTTATTTATATATTTTAATATATATTTAAATATATAATTCAATATATAATAAAATATAGCAAATTATGTAATAAATTATGCATGCAAGTATGAAATGAAAATATGGTTTCATATTGTTGAATATTTATGAAAGATTTCTAAACTTGTACCTCTGAGTATGACTAGAAATGATACAAAGATATATCTCAAAGACATATTCATATGTCGAAGACAGCCATTGATTTCAAGATTGATAGAGTAAAATTATAAAGCAAGAATTTCATCCAGTGTGCTATGGGCCAAGTATATTTCTCCATCCTAATGTCAGGTATGCAGGTCATTCACTTTTGCGTGTCTTAGGAAGGAAAACCATAGTCTGAACTACATCTCTCTGATGAGAGGGAGGCACTGATGACTGCTTGGGTAGTAGAGGGCTTGTTGGTTTGTGTCTCTGTGCATGGGAGATTCTGGGCAGTGTCTGTCTGTCCTTTCTCTGTGCTTGTTTCAGATGTTCAGCCAATCTCTCTCTTTTATTTCTCTCTCTCTACATTTTAGAGAAGAGTTACAGGGTGTTTAGGGTCTCACTACTTATTCAGACTTGTAGGGATTCTCCTGTTTACAGCTTCCCAAGAGCTGGGATTACAGGCACATACCAGCACACCCAGTCACAACTGCCATCTTAGCATGTCTGTCTCAGTGTGTTCCGGGAGTGGGGATAACACGGCAGGCCTGGAGATCAAACCCTCGACCCTTGTGCCTGCTTGCAGGTGCTTTAATCTGCTGAGCTTTTTTGGCCTGCCCTTCAGTCAATCTCTGATAAATGTCACAGTTTGGTATTTTGGGGGAATCAAAGTCATAGTCTGAATTGTATCTATGATGCAGGAGAAGTTGACCATAGATTGTGAGTGACTGTGCCTGTGCGTTTGTGTCTGTACATGTGTGTTTGCATGCAGTGTCTTAGGCCCTGCATAAGGCATACTCCTGAGGGCCCCTTGTAGCCAGTATTTCTGAGTTTCTCCATGCTGATTATATCTGTGGATGGAAGGAATTTCTTCATCAGTGACAGTAGATCATCATTTAGGAGAACATGACAATTGATTTAAGAGAGGAAATGAAAAAATCACTCCTAGTCCCTTCTAAGTTTGGATGAGTGTCAGTAGAATGGGCCACTCAGTCTACCTGGCATGAATTCTGGCTCCATGTGGACAGTAGACATTCAGGCTTTAGAGCTACGCAGGTGCAATGAATTGCACAGTAATAAAATTTCTGTTTTTCTCCAAGTTCTATCATTTTATGGCTTCATTCTAAATTCTGCATCGACATTGCACTAGTAATCGCAATCTGGGTTTATTTTGTTTTATCTTGTTTTCGAACTTGTTTGCCTTATAGAAAAGGGAGAGTACAGTGTAATGAATAACTGCACATGCATTCTTAAGTTCAAGTAAAGCTTACTATTTTGCTGTATATATTAAGGTGTCCCCTTGTTTTGTTTCTTTTTAAAATTTTACTTCCATATTAGAAAATAGTTTTGTTAAGAGTTTTGGCTCAAGATAAGTCCTTTTATCTTTTGTCTTACTTTTGTATAAGCTGTACCCTGACTTAACATGAAAATTAAAAAGTCATTTCCACAATAGCATTTTAAGTCTTAGGGAATGAAGTTCTTTTCCTGTTTTTTCAATAATTAGTAATTGTACATTGTTATCTTTCGTGGTTCTCCATTGTACAAGAAGAAATGGAGAACCTATTGCTTCTATATCCTATCCAATCAGTATTAGTAGAAAACTTCTCATTGAGTTAAGCAATAGTAACTGTATATCTATCCTAACTATGCCATATAAACAGATACGAGATAGACCTTTATTTGTATCCTATTTTTTTGCTTAGTGTTGTCAGATATGCATCATCCATTGACACCTAAATGATATTGGTGCATGAATTGAGCAAAACACTCCAGCACAGTCCAGCAGTACACAATAGTAGTGAGTTATCTGCAGAAGTTGTTCACCTGAGCCTTTCACAGCTCAGCATATTAATATGGCTTTACTTTATAACCTTGTTTTTATACTTTTCTGCTGGATGGTTAAGGCCAAGATGAAGCAAGACCTATACAAAAAGAAATGTAACTTTTGTATCTGTTAAGGTCAGTCAAATACCCTCAGGGTTTATCTTGTAACCCTGTACCACACTTTGTATATCCTTTGTCAGTGTCAGCCTTGGGGATGAGTCACGGCCATTGCTTGACCAGTTTGTTCTCTGTGAAAGCCTGAGAGAATGTTTTTGCTCCATGTGAATCTCCTTAGGCACACTATACATTATTGATCACATTCCTCTTTGTCCCCATAATCTTCTTGATCAGAAAATTTGGGACACAACTGAGTTACATGATATTACAGTGCAGGTTCTCCTATGTCTTGAGTCTTTACTGACCTTGAAAGGCTATGTTCAAAATATTGGCTGTCCTTGCAGCCCTTGTATTTCTCTAATTTATGGTCTGCAAACTTTGGTTGTTACACTCCAGAAGAGGAACTTATTATTACCCTACAACATATGCAGCTGGGTTTAACTTCACTATCTGTCTGAATATCAAACATCTTAGGCATATCATTGAATAGGTATTTTCTATCAAGTATTGATATGTTAAATGTTAAGTACCTACAGAATATGGAGATAATAATTTAAAAAATGAAAAATATTTAAATGACAAGCATTCTATGCGTGACCCTTCTATTGCACATTGCTATCTTCAGTACAGTTGCTTGCTTCACAGGTATCAGCATGTGCAGTTAGTCAGGGTGAGAATCCTACCAATTAACTGCTAGTTTCAAAAACCTGTTGGTGTTTCTCAGGTTCATTTCCTTGCCCATCTTATATAAATGTATGACTTTGTCCCTGTCCTGTTTTCCAGCTATTCTTCTTACCCTCTCCTCATTTTCCAATCCTCAAGTTCTTGATTTCCTTTTAATTGTGTTATACCTTTATATTTGTATTTCTTCCTTTGAGTTCTTATACTAGGGAGACTATGATATTTACACGTGTGTCTGATTTATTTCACTTATGAGTATATCCTGAAGTGGCATCCACTTAAATATGAAGGGTTCAAGTTTATCATCCTTTCTCATTGAGTAATACTCCATTGTACAAAAATACCACATTTTTTTCAATGATTCCTCGTGTGATAGGCATCTTGGCTGTTTCCAAGATTTGGCTATCACAAATTGTGCTGCTACAAACATAGGTACACATACATCACTATGATATAATGTTTTCAGTTCCTCTGGGAAAATTCCCAGTAGGGGGGTAGCCAGATTGTTTGGGATTTCCAGCCCTACTCTTTTGAGGAGTGTCCGCACTGATCTCCACAGTGGTTGCACCAGTCTAAATTCTCACCAGCAGTGGAGAGGTGTTCCCTTTTCCCCACATCTTCTCCAACATTTGTTGTTGATTGATTTCCTTATGATAGCCATTTTCCTCTGAAGTGAGATGGTATCTCAGTGTTGTTTTAATTTGCATTTCATGGATGGCTAGTGATGTGGAGCATTTTTCATATATTTATTTGCTTCTTTAATTTTGTCCCCTGGGAAGTGTGTGTTCATCTTGGATGCCCATTTCTGGATTGAGTCTTTACATTAGGGGCCTTAATGTTTTTTAGTTCTTTATAAATTCTAGAGAGCAGAACTTTGTCTGAGTGCTAATGAGTTAGGAATTTTTTTGAAATTTTTGGTTGTCTTTTCACTTTGTTGGTAATTTCTTTTAATGTGCAAAAACTTCTCAAGAAGAGGTGGTCCCAGTTGTTAATTCTTTCAAGTATTATATGTGCGATTTGATTTTTATTCATGAACTCTGTGCTTATTCCTATGTCTTCAAGAGTTCCTCCTACTTTCTCTTCTAGGAGATTTAGTGTTTCTGTTTCATTGTTTGGATTGTTAACCTATTTTGACTTTAGCTTAGTGCATGGTGATAAACCTGGGTCAAGTTTTAGTTTTCGGCATGTAGGAAGCCAGTTTTTCCAGCACCATTTGTGAAAGAAGCTATGTTTCTTCCAGTAATCCTGTTTGGACCCTTTGTCAAAGATCAGGTGGCTGAGCGTGTTTGTAGAAACCTATGCATCTTCTCATCTATTCTATTGATCCTCAGGTCTATTTCATTGTGAATACCATGTTGATTTTTATCACAGTAGCTTTTTAGTATAATTTTAAGTCAGGAACTGTAATGTCTCCTGTCTTGTCTTTGTTGGCCAGGATTGCCTTTGCTATTCTAGGTCTTCTCTGGTTCCAAATGAATTTTGGGAATGATTTCTGTAGGTCTGGGAGGCATGTTGGTGGCAGTCTATTAGGGATTGCATGAAGTCTGTACAACAATTTTGGGAGATTTCATGATGTTGGTCCTTCCTATCCAGGAGCAGGGAATATCTTTCCATTTTCTGAAATCCTCTACAATCTTTTTTCTTAGGGTACTGTAATTTTCCATGAAAAGATCTTTGTTTTCTTTTGTTAAGTGAATTCCAAGGTATTTCATTTTCCATGGTGCTATTGTTAAGGGTATTGTTTCTGTAGTTTCCCTCACAGTGTGTTTGTTATGTGTATAGAGGAATGCTATTGACTTTTGGGTATTGACCTCCTATCCTGCTATGCTACTGAATTTGTGTATCAATTCTAGTATCTTCTTGGTGGAGTTTTTTGGGTCTTGAAAGTAAAGTATCACTTCATCTGCAAATAATGATAGTTTAACTTCTTCTTTACCTACTGTTATTCCTTTTATTTCTCCTTCTTTTCTAATGGCTGTAGCTAATGATTCCAAAACTATACCGAATAGGAGGGGTGATAAAGGACATCCTTGTCTTGTACCAGATCTAAGAGTAAAATATTTCAGTTTTTCCCCATTTAGAATTATATTAGTCATTGGGGGTTGTCACAGATGGCTTTTATGGTTTTTCAAAGAACCAGCTTTTTAATTTCATTGATTCTTTGAACTGTTTTCTTCATCTCATTGGAATTAATTTCTACTCTAATCTTTATGATTTCTTCCCATCTTTGCACTCTGGGTTTGGTTTGGTCTTCCTTTTCTAGACGTCGGAGGTACAGCATTAGGGTGTTTATTTGTTTCCGTTCTGTTTTCCTAATGTGTGAGTTCATAGCTATGATTATCCCTCTGAGAACTGCTTTCATTGCATCCCAGTGGTTGAATTTTTATTGAATTGTAGATATTGTTGAATTTCTTGTTTAATTTCATCTGTGTGCCATTAATTGGTGAGTAGGGTGTTGTTTAATTTGCATGTATTTAGCAGGTTTTTCTGGTTTCTTTTGTCATTTATTTCCAGTTTCATTGTGCTATCATCAGATAATATGCATGGGATAAGTTCTGTTTTCTTGCATACACTTAAGCATGACCTATGGACTAGTATATGGCCTATTTTAGAAAATGACCCCTGTGCAGCTGAAGAAAATGTATATTCAGCTGTGGTTGGGTGGAACACTCTGTATATGTCCACCAAGTCCATTTCTTCCAAGCTGTGGTTGAGTTCTGCTACTTTTTCACTAACTTTTTGATGGTTGACCTATCTTTTTGAGATAAGGGGGTGTTAAGGTCTCCTGTTATGATTGTGGTCTTGGATTTTAGATTTTTCATGTCCATTATGATTTGTCCTATACAGTTGGGTGCTCCTGTGTTTGGTGCATAGATAGTTATGAGTGTTACCTCTTCCTCTTGAATTTTTCCCCTAACCAGTGTATAGTGGCCTTCTTTACTTCACTTGATCATTCTTTGTTTAAAGTTGAGACTATCTGAGAACAGAATTGCTACTCCTGCTTTTTTCTGAGGTGCTGGGGCATGTAGTATTGTTTTTCATCCTTTGACTTTAAGCCTATGAATGTCCTTTTGAGTTAAGTGTGTTCCTTGTACACAGCATATTGTTGGATTTTGTTTCCTAATCCACTGTGCCAGTCTGTTTCTCTTAATTGGTGAATTGAGTCCATTTGCATTGATGGCTATAATTGAAATGTGTTTAGTTATGATTGTCATGTTATTTACCTGCTGTTGTTTACTTCTTTTTGTCCTGTGTTTAATTTTTTGCCCTACTTAGTGGGTTCCTTCTGTTACCATTTGTGGAGTTCTGGTCATTGTAGTCCCACTGTAGAACATCTTTCAGTAGCCTGTGTAGGGGTGGTTTTGTCATCATGAAATTCTTTGTCATGGAAGTATTTCACTTCTCCATAAAACTAGAAAGAGAGTTTTGCAGGGTATAGTAGTCTGGGCTAGAATTTGTTTTCATAGTGGACTTGAAGTACTGTGCTCCATGCTCTTCCTGACCTTTGCGGTTTGTGAAGAGAAGTTGGCTGTAATTTTGGTGAGTTTTCCTTTGAATGTGATCTGCTTCTTTTCTCTAGCAGCTTTCAGTATATTATTCTTGTGTTGATTTCTGTGATCTTGACTATTATATGTCCAGGAGTGTTTTTAGTTGGGTTGAAGTTATTTGGCATTCTTTATGCTTTGTTTACGTGAATGTTAGATTATTTCTTCATATTTGTGAAGTTTTCTGCTATTACTTCTGCCCATATTCTTTTTATATCATTTGTATTGACTCCTTTCTCTTTGATGCCTATTAGTCTCACATTGTTCATCTTGTCATCATCTTGCAGGTGATGGATTATTTTTTTCCTGCATCCTCATTATTTTTAAGAGATTCTTTCTCATCTTTTCACTAGCTGCAGCAGCATCTTCAAGATCTGAAACTCTGTCTTTACTTCCACTCAAACTGTTTTGCAGGCTTGTGACTGAGATTTTAAGTTCTTCCATATCTCTTTAGGTCTCTTTTGTGCGATCTATTTCTTTCCTGTATTGCTCATTCAAGGAATCCATCATACAGCTCCTCTTTTTTTTTTTTTTTTTATCAATATCTTCTTTAGAGGTCATTATTAATTCTTTTACTGCAAAGTTTTTTCCAAATTGGATATTCTCCATATATATGTGTATTTGATTCTCTACTTCAGATGCTATCATTTCAAACATTTCTTTTTTTATTTCAGAAATTATTTCTGCTCTGAATTCCTCTTTACCTTTCTGCTCTTTTTGTTTGCTTGTGATGCTATTAATTCAGACATTTTAGCTGAAATAGTGTTCTCTGTACTTGTTATGTGTCAGCGTTGGGTTTGCCCCATATGATTCCGCATTTGATTCTTTACTTCAGATGCTATGTGCTTAGCAATTTCTTTTTTTATTTTAGGCATTAATTCTGGTCTGAGTTCCTCCACACTTTCTGCTGTTGTTTCTTTGCTTCCAACATTGTGAATTAATTCATTTCAGCTGAGCTAGTGTCCTCTGCACTTGTCATGGGTGGGCTTTAGGCCTGAAATTGCATTTTGCTCTTGGTCTTTGTCATTTTGTGTAGCACTGACCTCTGATCTTGGTGTAGACCTTTGGTGTAGACCTTTGGTGCAGTTATAACCTTGGCATATAGTGAGATTCCGGTGCCAATCTATTAAGTTTGAGTTTATCCAGTTATGCCTGGCCTGGATCCAGCTGTTGTGTTCGGCTCCTTTTTGCTGCAGCCCTTCTGGCACAACAGTGAGCCTGTGGTGCTGCTCTGTTGTGCCCTGGCCCAGGGAGCACCAGGGAGCACCGAAGCTCTCCCACAAACTCACCTGGCTGTGCTGGACTGGATAGGGGTCTGGAAGAGTCACAAGAATTTTCACTCGCTTGGCAGACTAGGGGGCGGGGCCTCTATGGAGTTGCAGGGGTCGCGCGCGGGGGCACAGTACAGCATCTCCCGCGGGTGCCTGAGTTTTGCTCTCCGGGTCTCTCGCTGGCGGTGAGGGGAAGCCAGAGGTTCCTCCATAGTGATTTAAACATTTCTTTCCATCTCATTCCCCTGAGTAGCTGACCAAGTTGCCTTCCAGGATATTTATGGAATTTAAGGAAAAGCAATCCATTTTCCTTGGCTGATGCTGCTGTCTCAAGCTTCTGGGGGGTCGTATTCTTCAGCCCTTTTATTATCTGCTGGTCAGGTTTCTTCCCTCGGTAGTCTTGGTGACGAGCCACGAGGCTTCCATGGAACTACATCCTTGGTTTTTTAAATATTTTAACTTCTGAAGAAAGATATTAAATTGCCCAGGTGGGTGAGAATCGTGCTTCTCTTGCATCGGCCTTGTAGAGTTCTGGGATTAAAGACTCCTGGCACCACTCCTGGCCGATTTGCTGTTGCTTTGTTGTTTGTACTTTTACCATTTTTCTTGTTTTCTGGTTTGTTTTCCAAAGTACATTAATATTATAGATCCATATGTTCTTATAGTTCACGGAACCTTTGAGTGGTGGCATTTCCGCAATTCTTTGCCAGTTGTTTCTATGTAGCCTTTCTAAGTTGAGCTGTTGGCCCAGATGTTTTGGTGTTTGAAAGAAAAAAATGCAAATACTTCATCTGGAAAATTTTCTTAACTGCACCTTTTATCCATCCTTATTTCCATTTCAAGTTCATGAAATTTTGAAGTCCTAAATTCAGCAAATGACTTCTACTCCAGAAATGACTGGAGAAATGAGTTCCTGATCCATACTACTTGTGCTCTTGCAAGGTGGCATGCAGCGCCCTCTGCTGGCCTTTGCAGGTGATCTTTGAGCGGAATAGAGGAGGGACCTGTTGGGGTCAGCCCCAGGCAGTCAGAGCCCATGTCAGGGTCTCCAGTTGGCTGAATGTCTCATGAGCTGGGCTTCCTCTCTGCTTCTCCTGTGCAGGGAGAGCTCTGTCAGGGCTGTGTGCCGGGTTCTCCCATGGCTGCAGGCCTGAACCATGAGAAGTTGTTTTGTCTGTCCAGACCATTCCTGTGCTTGGGATGTGCAGTGAGGCAAGGTTCCAGGGTAGACTCTAGATCCTGCAACATTGTGCTCTGGATCCAGAGCAGATTTCTGCATCAGGGTGGATTTGTCTATGATTTATCTCTCAGAGTAGAGCTGGGTGGATTTTTCAACTTCATTGTGATATGATTTCCCACATTCATTGTTTCTATATCTGAGAAGAGGGATCTTTCTGCCTGGGAGGAATCATTGAGCAATTTTTTTTTTTTTTTTTTTTATTGAAGTACAAATATGAAGGAGACAGTTTTAAGACACCTTAACAAGATGGATTCGAAAAATTAATACATTGCAAACTGTTTTCATAATGTTTTGGTATCATACAAGGTGCATACATGAAATTATACTTATAGACATTATTATAGCAGATGTCTCTTATCAGTAAATTAAGAGCATAGCTGTTTACGTATATTATTTTTTATACCTGAATTATATCAACGATTCAATAATTAATACTTTCTACCTTGTTATTTTCCTAGTGGTTGTCCATAGTACTAGAAGCTGACATAATATCCTGTCCAACCACCATTAGTGCGAATCTTGCCTCTCATAGAATTATGTAGAAGCACAGCATATCTATCTCATTTGTACTGTCCACACACACAAAATTCTTCCTTTTTATACCTCTTTCTTTGTCTACACCTGTCAAAGAGGGCACTCCATTGTCATTCAACCAATTTAGGTGCCTGAACTTGATGACACGATCAAACACAGTCCAGCATTCCACAACAATGGTGAGTTATCTGAAGAAGTTGTCAACCATAGCCATTTACCGCTCAACTTATTATTATGGCCCTGTGTGTATACCTCATTTTTATACTTCTCTGCTGGATGGTTTAGACCGAGATAGAGCAAGACCTATATACCAAAACATGTAGTTTTTGTTTATGATGAGGTCAGTGAAGTCCCTTAAGGGTTTATCTTATAATCCTGTACCTTATTCTGTAGATCCTTTGTCTGTGTCATCCATGTGGATGAGTCATGACCAATGCTTGACGAATTTGCTCACTGTGAGAGCCTGAGAGAAGGTTTTCTTTCTGTGTGACTCTCCCCAGGCACACTACAGAACTTCAATCTCTTTCCTTTATGGCTCCATAATCTCCTTGTTCAGGAAATTTGGGGCTCACTGAGTTTCATGATGTTGCAGTACAGGTTCTCCTATGTCCTGAGTCTTCGCTGACCTTGAAAGGTTAGGGCCAAAATTTTGGCTGGCCTTGTGGCTCTTCTATTTCTCCAAATTTGATCTGTGAACTTAGGTTGTTAACTGTCCAGGAGAAAAGCTGATTAGTACCCTGCAGCATATGCCATTCCCTTTGCGTTATCTGACTTAATTGTTTTTAATTGTTGTACATTTCTATTTGTATATCTTCTTTTTGCTTCTTATACTAGGGAGACTATATGATATTTACACATGTGTCTCTGGTTTATTTCACTTATGAGTATATGTTCAAGTGGCATCCACTTCAATATAAATGCTTCAAGCTTATCATTCTTAATAGCTGAGTAATAGTCCATTCTATAGAAATACCACATGTTTTTCAAGCATTCCTCATGTGATGGACATCTTGGCTGTTTCCAAGATTTTGCTATCACAAATTGTGCTGCTATAAACATAGGTATACATATATCACTATGATATAATGTTTTCAGTTCCTCAGGGAAAAATCCCAGTAGGGGGATAGATGGCTGGAATGGGATTTAAAGTCCTATACTTTTGAAGAGTCTTCATTGAGTAATTTTCAGGTCAATATGTCTGCTGTCAATTTCTCAGGCTAAACCAGGTTATGCCTCCTAATGTCTTGGACTTACAGAAGTGGAAATCTCTATGGATGGGGTCAATGGGAATGCTAGAGTGCAGTTGCTGCCAGTTGCTAAGGAAACACCTAAGCGTCTTGGAAGGCCCTTCCAGTGCTCCTGAGGGTTATGTCTCTGAGACACGTTTGTGAACTGCTCCTCCTGGCATGAGGTGATGAACCCGCTGACATTACATTTGATGGCATCACAGAATCCGTCTAATGCTCCTGGGTCCGCGTTCCTTGTTCCTCCTTGTAGGGCACTGTGTGTGTGTGCTAAGGAAGGAGGCTGAGTTGAGCCATCATGTTCCCCTGACCTGAGCGCTTAGTACAGTGTGCGGGATTCCTGAACAAGGGTGAGGAGTGGGTAGAAGGAGCTCGCAGAAAAGTCCCAAGTCTCAGAATAGGACACGAAAGCCCAGCAAAGTGAAACCAAGGGACACTGCAGGAGAGGGCGTGGGCTTGTGTTCAACAGGTGAGCAGCCACTGCCCTGCATGGGTTCAAGAGAAAAGGATCAAAAAATGGAGATAGATGAGAGTCATCTTCCATCACATCTTTGACAGATTCCTTGTGGTGAGCTGCCTGCCGTACTTGAGGGTTTTTGACTCCTTGAAGGACTTGAAAAAGAAGCAGAATCTTTGTAGAAATAGCACAAAGGAAGCTTCCACCATGTCTATCCATGGCAGAGAGTCTGTGACCAGTCCTTCCACCGCCAGGCAGGAGGTCAGGGTGCAGGGCCTTCCAGCCTCTCTAAATTGTGCCGTTGGCACAGAAGTTTTGGTGTTTGGAAGAAAAAATGAAAATATTTCATCTGGAAAATTTTCATAAGTGCAGCCTTTATCCATCCTTATTTCTATATCAAGTTCATGAAAGTCTGAAGTCCTAAGTTCAGCAAATAACCTTTAGTAGGACAACGATCCTGTGTTCTTATTTGGCCAGCACCCAGGAGGTAACTTATGAAATGTACCTCATTAATCATTATCTTCAATAATCACTGGCACAGGGTATAACTTCTTTTATGAGCATGTGAAGCCACACCCTCCTCTGGGGACAGATTTCTCCATACTTCTTCCATCCTTGACACTCTGTGCCAGCTGCGAGTCTATGCAGCCTGGAGGTTCTGTGCTGTGGTCCCCATGGCTCCTGCACGCCTGCTCGCCCACCTCCCTCTGTGCCTGTGTCTGCTGCTGGCCTCCGGCCTTGCCCAAGCAGGCAGGCTGCTGGTGGTGCCCATGGACGGGAGCCACTGGTTCACCATGCGCTCGGTGGTAGAGAAACTCGTCCAGAGAGGCCATGAGGTGGTCTTGGTCATTCCGGAGGTTAGTTGGCAACTGGGACAGTCACTGAACCTCACAGTGAAGACTTATTCAACTTCCTATACCTTGGAAGATTTAGACCAGACTTTGAAAGCGTTTGCTGACACCCAGTGGAAAAATCCAGAGAACAATATTTTGGCTGCCTCAATGGGTTCAACTATTGATTTTTTTGAATTATTTTATTCGCATTGTAGAGGTTTGTTTAAGGACAAGGATTTAGTGCAGTACCTAAAGGAGAGTTCTTTTGATGCAGTGTTTCTGGATCCTTTTGATA
>PVKA01039479.1:0-19461 GCA_004027165.1 Ctenomys sociabilis
AAAGAAAGAAAGAAAGAAAGAAAGAAAGAAAGAAAGAAAGAAAGAAAGAAAGAAAGGAAAGAAGAAAGAGAAAGACAACACTGCAAAGATTTCCAATGAGAGCAAATTAAGTTTCTTGGTGACATTTCTCAAACATCCTCCTCTGCCTTTGCTTGGTTTCTAACTGAGCCTGTGTCTTGTGATTTGCAAATATAGTATATACTAGAATAAAAACTAACTTTTTAGGGCCAGCCAAATAGCCCAGGAGATTAAAACGCCTACTTAGACAGACTCAGGGACTGGGGTCCAATCTCTGGCGTGCCATGCTGGCCCCACCCCTGGGTCACACTGAGAGGTCAGTTGAGACTGGGCGTGGTTGCACACACCTGTAATTCCAGCACTTGGGAAGCTGAAAACAGGAGAATCACCATAAGTCTGATCTGTATAGTGAGACCCTGTAGATTCTGTACTAAATACATTTAAAAAATTTAAAAACTAACATTTTATTTTAATCTCATGATGTATCTTGATTTAAAGTCTGTATTCTTTGCACAATTTAGACATTTATATAGAAGATACTGCCTTTCTAGGTCTGCTTAAAGTTTCCTTCTTTTTTTAGTTTTTATACTCACTGTTTAGAACCCCTGATTTCTCCTTTAGCTTTGACGTTTAGTTCTCGTCTATCAGTGTCTTAATTATATGAGTTTCTTAATTACTACTCTTGCTGCAAGAACAAAATACCCAGCATCCACAATTTAAGGAGAAGTTTATTCTGGTTCAGTCTGTAGAAGTTCCAGTCCATAGCAGCTGGATCCAAGGTAAAGGGGCACAGCAGACAAGCACTGAAGAAAAGAAACAGCTTGTGGCAGGCAGAAGGTAGCAGAGCATCAAGGGAGCCACAGCTCTTTCTGCCTCCTGTATCATATCCAGACTGCTTAAGGTGGGGAGCACACGCACCCTTAATCTTAATGCCCTTGATCTTGGCATTGCATTGTGAATCAGTCACAGAATCACACCTTCTATATGCAGCCAATCTGAAAAAGCCCTACCAATGACCTCATGAGTCTCATAGGGAACATCTAAACACAACAGCACCATCCTTTCACGAACAATGAAACTCCATTTTGGGAAGCGATGGAAATAACTTTGTTCTTTTATATGTGCATCATGCACACTGGGCAGACCTGACACTGGACCAGGAACACTAAAACAGACTCTAGAATGGAAACGCTATTCTAGAATGGAAGGACTCTGTGCACGTGTCTATGTACATGCACCTAATGGATGTGGGGGAAATGGGAAAGATCATTCCATGTGACTTTTCTTCTGTAGGAATATTAGACTGATAGGTACTTACTGACTATCCACAAGAGCTCTTCAGGGAGATATTATCTCTCTATTCCTTTAGGTATGGCTTTCGATGGATGGCGGCAACACTTTTACATTAATAGCTGACTTTCATGATGATATAATAAAGAAGACCTATCATTGTTTTTATACTTCAGATGTTACTTTTGTTTCCCAAAGTGGAAAGGTTTACTTGACGAAGGCAGGTAAGTAATTTACTTTTGCTCATGTAAGTGCTACATGCAGACTAGGGGTTAGAGGACATATGAAATACATGTCTTATTGATCAACTAGTTCTATGACCTCAGTTAGATGAAAACAGAATCAAATTCAAGGGTTAGTTTCAATGTTGACCTTATGGAAAAAATTGCTTTGGCCCTTATCCAGTTCAATTCACAACCAGGACCTTGAAGAGAACTGACTTGATGCACCAAACCATCACTGTATCTTTCCTTTTTCTTCAACTACTTATACTTTGGATTTTTTATAGATTTAGCACAGGGTCTACAGGGTCTCACTACACAGATCAGAATCAGTGATTCTTCTATTTTTAGCCTCCCAAGATCTGGGATTACAGGTGCGCACCACCACACCCAGTCTCAATCTCCATTTTAGCCTTCCCCAGGGTGGGGCTGGCATGGCACACTAGAGATCAAACCCCTACCCCTGCATCTGCCTAAGAAAGCACTTTAATCTGCTGAGCTCTCTGGCTAGCCCTATATATTTTGGGTTTTTATGTGAAATAAGTTATGAAATATTTAAATTTCTATGTTAAACTTAAAAATGATTTATTTCATTTAGCATTATGGTCTCTAGGTATATTCATTTTTCCTAACAATGATTCAAATTTATCCTTCTTTATGGCAGAGTAGTACTCCTTGTATGTAAATACCACAGTTTCTTTATTCATTCTTCTGTTGATCATCTGTTTCCAAGGTTCAGCTATTCCAGGTTGTTCTGTGATAAAAATGGGCATGTATGTATTCCTGTGGTATACAATCAAGAAGGGGAATAGTGACATAGAATGGAATTTCTGTTTTTCTTTTTTTGAAGAATCTCCCTACTGATATCTAAAGTGATTCTATCAGTTTAGATTTTCACTAACAAAAGAGAAAGGTTCCTTTTTTCCTCTCAGTCATTCCATCATTTGCTATTATTTGTTTTCTTCATGATAACCATTCTTTTTAGGAGTAAGATAGAATGTGGATATTGTTTTAATTTGTATTACTCTGGTAGCCATAAATGTTGAAGATTTTTCTATGCATTTATTGTACTTCTGAGAAGTGTCTGTGCATTTCGGGTACCCATTTTTAATTGGTTCTTTTATTTTGAGAGGTTTTTTTGTTCAGTTCTTTATAAATTCAGAAATTAGAGGAGTAGCCAGCAAAAATATTGTTCCACTCAGTAGGTTGTCTTTTCATCCTATTGATTGCTTCCTTTGCTATGTAAAAGCTTTTTTTAATTTGATAGTGCCCCATTTGTTGATTGTTTATGTTATTTCTTACTCAACTGGTGTTCTGTTTATAAAGTATTTTCCTGTGCCTTGTATCTTTAAGAGATTTACTCAGTTTATCTTCTAGCAGTTTTTTTTTTCTGTTTTAATATCTCTGTCTTTGATTAATTTTGATTTTATTTTTATACGTGCCAATACTTATGGATCTAGGGCTGGGGAGATGGCCCAGTAGAACTAAATGCTTCCCTGGCATTCTGGACCTGAGTTCAATCCCTGGTTCTGCCAAAAGAAATAGATATGGATCTAGAATCAATCTTCTGCATGGGTATAATCAGTTTTCCCAGCACTGATTATTAAAGAGGCTTTCTTCCAGCATATGCAGTCTCTTTGTCAAAAGTCAGATGGCTAAATGTGCTGGAGATGTTTCTTCATCTTCTTTTCTGTTTCACTGATTCTCATGTCTATTTTAGTTCCATGCTGTTTTTATCACTGTAGCTTTGTGTTATAACTTGGTGCTTCCTGCCTTGTTTTGTTAACCGGAATTTGTTTTGTTACTGTGAGGTGCTTCTGGATACAAATAAAATTAGGATAATTCTTTATGATTCTGTGTGAATGCTTTTAGTATTTTAATTGTGATTACATTAAATATATATCATTTTGGACAATTTGATGATTTTGACAGTGTTGGTTCTGCCTACCCAGGAACAGATTATCTTTTTCTTTCTTTTTTTTCTTTTGTTGAAACAGGGTTTTGTTATGTAGTTCAGACTGGCCTTGAACTCACTACATGGCTGAGGCTGGCCTTGAAATTATAGTGATTCTCCTGGCTCAGCCTCCTGAATGCTGGGATTATATGCATCCACCACCATAACCAGCCTTCCTTTAATTTTATGATGTCCTCTTTAATCTCCTTTTTCAGAGCACTACAGATTTCATTGGTTAGGTGAATTCCTAAGTGCTTCATTTTTCTTCATACTATTGGGAATAATATTGTTTTCCTAATTTCTTTTTTTTTTTTTTTGTCTTTTTGAGACAGGGTCTCACTATGCAGTTCAGGCTGGCCTTAAGCTCACTTTGTAGCTCAGGCTGGTCTCGAACTCACAACAATCCTCCTTCCTCAGCCTCCCAAGTGCTGGGATTACAGGCCTGCGCCACCCCGCTCGGCTCCTAATTTCTTTCTCAGTAAGTTCACCATTGATCATTGTGTATTGATTTTGTATCCTGTTACATTTCTGAATGTTCTTGAACAGTAGTGGTAAGCACGGAAATCTGCCCTGTTCCTTATTTTAGAGGGAAATTTCTCAGCTTTTTCTTATTTAATATGGTGTTAGCAGTAGGTTCATAATAAATGTCTTTTATCAAGTTGAGATAGTCTTTCTCTCCCTATGTTCTTCAGGACTTTTATCATGATTGAATATTGAATTTGTCAAAGGGTTTTCTGAGTCTATTGAGATAATTATGTGGTTTTTGCCCTTGCTTCTGCTCGTGTGGTATGTTACACATATTTGCATATTTTCAATCATCTTTCTATCCTTGGCATGAGGCCTAGTTGGTCACGACGTGTGATCTTTTGACAATGTGTTGCATTCTCTTTGCCAGTATTTTGTTGGGGATTTTTATGTCTATGTTCATTAAATAGATTGACCTCTAGTTTTGCTTTGTTAGTTAGGTTTTGGTTTGGAAATCAGTGTAATGCTAGCTCCCATTTTTTAAATAATTTTATTAAAAAACAAATAGCAATGAGACAGTTTCAAAACTGACTAGGAGGACAGTTTCAATAATGAATACACTGCATAGTGTTGTCTTAGTGGTTATTCATTGTACAAGAAATAGACATGATATCCTGCCCACAAACACTATTAGAACAAATCTTTCTATTCATTGAATTAAGAGAAAGTAGCTGTATATCTCTCCTAACTATTTTGAATATACAGATACAAAATGGTCGTTCATTTGTATCCCTTTTTTTGTTTAGTTTTGTCAGAGAAAGGTATCCCATTATCATTTAAATATTGTAAGTGCGTGAATTCAGCAAAATATTCCAATATTCCAGAAGTTATTGACTTTAGCATTTTACAGCTCAGCATATTAATATGGCTTGACTTTTTATACTTCGTTTTTATAACTTTCTATTGGATGGTTAAGAACTTCTTCCATTTTGATTTCACTAAAAAATTTGGGAGTACTGGCATTATATCCTCCCTGAAGTTCTGATAGAACTCAGCAGTGAATCCATCAGGGATTTTCTTAATTCACTGGATTTTTATTACTGCCTCAATTTCATTGCTTGGTATCAGATAGTCCAGAGTTTTTATATCTTCTTGGTTCAGTTTTGGTAATTCAAATTCAAATGAGAATTCCTATTGATTTAATAGTATCCATTTCTTGAAGATTTTCTGGTTAGTTTTAATATAATTTTTTCATAATAGTTAAATACTAATGAACTTCTGAATTTCATCATTGTGATTTTTCCTTCTTTCTTTATAACTATATTGATATAGGTTTTTTTTTCTAATTAAGTTTGGCTACAGGTTTGTCTATTTTGATCATTCCTTCAAAGAATCAACTCTTTGATTAATTATGTTATTTGGGGGTATTATGTATGTTTGTTTGTTTGTTTGGGTTTTTTGTCTCAATTTCATTAACTTCTACTCCGATCTTTATGATTTCCTTCATTGTACTAGGTTTGGGTTTGTATGGTTCTTAATTTTCTAGTATTTTTGAGTGTATGATTAGGTTATTTATTTATTATTTATTTGCTTGTTCTGATTTTCTAATATGAATATTCATAGTAATCAATGTCCTTCTTTGGACTATTTTCATTGTTTTCCTTGGGTTCTAGTATGTTGTACTAGCACTATATTTGAATTCTAGGAACTAATTTCCTCCTTGAATCCTTTGGTGATACATTGAGTGTTGAGAAATGTGTTTTGGATTTGTTTGTTTGTTTTTCTATTTTAGGGAAGGGTCTACAGGGTGTTCTGGGTCTCTGACTAGATCCACCTGTTTACAGCCTCCCAAGAGCTGGGATTACTGGAACCTGCCACCACACCCAGTCTCAATTGCCATCTCAGCATGCCCCTGGGGTGGGGCCAGCACCACAGGCCCAGGGATCCAACCCCTGGCCTTTGAGCCTGCATGTAGGCACTGTAATCCACTGAGCTATTTGGCTGGCCCTGAGAAACGTGTTGCTTAACATTCAGGTGTTTGTAAAATTTCTGTTTTCTTTTATGATTGTTTTCTAGTTTCAGTGCACTATGATCTGACAGTAACCTAGATGGTTTTAATTGTTTTATATTTATTTGAGCAGGCTTTGTGGCCTAATACACGGATAATTTTGAAGAATGTTCTGAATGCTACTGGGAAAAATGTATCTACTGTTCTAGTAGGGTAGAAAGCTATTGGTATCTATTAAGTCCATTTGTTTGAAGGTGAGGTTCACCTCTGATATTTATTAATTTTTGCTTAGTTAATCTATTTGTGAAATTAGGATATTGAGATGTCCCACTATGATTGTGTATGTGTGTGCATGTGTGTGTGAGAGAGAGAGAGAGCTGGAAATCAAGATTAAATAGAATGAAGAGACATTTTGTCATTATGAAACTCTCTTTAATTAGGCTTTGTTGTGGACCAGGGAGATAGCTCAGCAGCATAAGTGTCTGTCTGGAAAGCACAAGGTCCTAAGTTCAATCCCCAGTACCAAAAATAAAAATAGGCTTTATTTTCTAGTTATGTGACCTTAGCCTTATTTGTCAAAAGGTATTTAACACTTCACCATGCTCAATTTAAGTGGGTTGGACCCAGTCACTGTGTTGTAGGAAGAGAATTCCTATTGATTTAATAGTATCCACAGATCCAACTATACAGCACTCATAAACATTAAAACTTGTCTTGACCCTTTTGCCCTTCTGTGTCTCCGTATTATATTGGTATTAGTGATTACCCTAGGATTTGGAAGGAAAAGGGAAGGCAAGAGGAAGGGGAGAGGGAAAAGGTTGAGTCAATAGGAGAAGAAGGAGATAAGAGAAATTTTATAGGTAAAAAGTAGATAAGAGGTGAGACTCTCAGAGGTCTTTTAATAGCTGGAGTAAAGAGTTAATGTTGAAGAGTATTAAAAAATTTGTGAGGACAGGATAAAATGCAGGGAAGTGTAATTATAGATTAAGGAAAGCTGTGAAATTGTTGAAACCTGTTATACATTTGTTCTTAGTTTTGTTTGAATCCTGTGAGCACAGCTCTTTTAAGGGTAACCCCAACATGACAATAAATGGCATCATTCTCATTAAAGCACTGGTTTATTTTTTTTACATGTACAGATACCTGCTAATATATATATATTTATTATATAATAAATGTATAGAGAGGAGTAGATAAAATGAGGAAAAGCAAAGAGGATAGAATATGGAGAACAGAAATGTTTAAATGAGAGAGAAGAAAGATTGAGTAGAATTTTAAAAACAGGAAAACTTTTAATATAAAACTAAAAATTTATATAGAATCAAGAAGTGAATGGAGAAAAAAGGGCAAAAAAGAAGAAACAGACAGGACCTACAACAGATATGTAAGCAAAGAACACACCTCATGGCCCCCACACCACATAGCCAAAGTGTCCAAATAATTTCTTCCTGCTATTGTTGTAGTCCACTTGCAGGCAGCCAAGCTCACACACACACACGCACACACACACACACACACACACACACACACACACACACCTTCTTAACTGCCTTCTGGGAGTGGTGAGAGCTGTCAATCTTTCTAGACCCACTCTCCTCAAAACCAACTTGCTTTGGGCATGGTAACTGCAAATGTTTGTCTTTGTCCCAAAATTCAGCCACCTCAGTTAATTTGGGAAGAGGAAGATGTGAAATAGTTTGCCCAACTCCTGTTCTCCATCAACTTCCACCAATAATCTCCCACTCCCACCTTCCCTACTGCCAGGCAAATACCTCATTCGCCTCTATGTTCTCCCTCCAAGGACTTTCCACCTAGATTCAGAACCTCTCCCCAGTTCACCCACTCTGTTTCTTTCCTCTAAGATCCCAGGCTGTTCCTGACCTAAGAGCTTTGCTACCAGAACTTGGCACAGTCCCTGGGCTCAGCAAAGGGTCTCCCTTGCCCATGCAGGACAGTGGTCATTGGCAGGACTGACTACTATCAGGTCTTTGTGTTGTTTGGGGAAACAGTAGGAAGATGCCCACTCTGGACCAATTCCATTCACTCTCTCTCCTCCTCCATGTTGCTAGGGATGTGATTCCTTGGTCTTTGCCACCAGGCTTGGTGCCTCCTGCAGTTCACAGTGTTCAGCCTGCCTCTGCTTAGGTGAAGGCTACAAGGAATGGTGTGAGGCAGAGAGCAGCTGAGATAACCCGGCTTGTGTAAAGGTAGCATGGCATGGAATGTATCTGCCTTGCTGCGGGCAGACAGAGGGCAAGAAGGTCACCTAAGGGAGCAAAAAGAAGAAGGTTTTTTATAGAGCTTGAAAAGGGACATGAGGGCTGGCAAGATAGCTTGGCAGTCTAAAGCGCCTCTCAGGGACCGCGGTTCGATCCCCAGCACCGCATGCCATGCCAGCCCCTCCCCCCAGGGCGGGCTGAGCTGACTCCCCCCCCCCACAAAAAAAGAATCCAAGATGTGTAGCTACACACTGCAATAAATAAATAAATTTAAAAAAAAAAAAAAAGAAAAGGGACATGAGACATTTGGCAGAAAGATCTTAGTTAACATCAGTGGTCAAATTTTTATGTTTTGTGCATTGGTATTCAAAGTCCTTGAGGTTTCCAGTACTTTTCCAAAGTACTTGGGTGTCTTCAGATGTTCAGATGTTTGGAAGATTCCCTGCCCCATCTTAGCTTTTCTGCAACATTCTGTGTTTGCTGAGAGCACCAGTGTAAGGTGAGAACAATGCCTCTGCCGGCAAACGGGCTGGATACTGGGAAATCCATGTGCTAATCAAGCCTAACAAAGAGAACTTTATTTGGTGGTGCTGGCTAGCGAGTGATGGATGCAATGCCACTGGGACAGTTTTCTTCAGTGTGTGGGAGGGTGCCAGAAGAGAAATACTACCCATTTGCATGTTGTTATCTCTCCCTCCTCCCATTCACAGCATCCCTGGTGCCACAACTGCAGTTTTAACTCCCACACTAGATTTCTTCTTTCAGAAGAGTAGGAAGGGAGCTTTTCCCAGGAGTTTAACCTCTAGAGCACTGTTGCCTTCCTTCAGGTTGTTGGAACCACTGCCAAGATACAGTAGTCTGCAGGTAAAGAATGGGCAGAGAGATGTGGGCCAGAAGCAATGTCACTTTGATTTTCAGCATCTGAATGTGATTGGCTCCCCATTCTCCCCACTTCAGAATACCTGCATGGTTTTGATGCCTCACCTGAGAACATCTCCAGCTCTTTCTCTAATCAGTCCAATTAGAACCCATCCTCTATCACCTCTTTTCTCCCTTCTCTTTTCATCTAGTTCATCATTAAAGTGTGCACCACTGATCAGCTCTTCCATTTGCTCCGACATTGTGTAGTGGTGAACTATTCTCCAGACTCATTTCCTTCTCTCATCTTAGTAGAACTTGGTCTCATTTTCTCTACTCATTACATTGCTTATAAGGTGATAACCCTGCCTTTTTTAGAGGGTTAGAACATTACCTCTGCTTTTCCTTTGAACACCTTCTCAGCCATCATTGACTTCACCTGTTAGGTGGGGATAACTGAGAGTCATTAGGATTTTGTTGATTTACTCTCCTTCTCACAATGTTGCCTCAAAGGCTGAGTGTAGAGTGGTGTTACTTATGGTACCAGAACTTTCTCTTTCCTTAGCTCTTTTCTACTTTATGGCCATAAAATATTCTTCTTACTTTTTAAATTGCTACTCATTTTTTGCTTTTTTTATTCACTCAGTCTTGTGGGAAAACACACATACCATAAAATTCAGCATTCTGAAGTATATACATCTGTGGCAGTAAATGTATTCACAATTCTGTGCAAGCATCACCACCATCCAGCCTCAGAACTCCATCTTTTCCTATTGAAATTCTGTACTTATTAAATATGAATTCCACATTGCCACTTCCTCCCAAGCCCTGGACAACCACTCTTCATACTAGGTATTTGATTATTCTAGGTATTTTGTATAGATGAAATCATGCAGTATTTATCCTTTTGTGATTATCTTATTTCACTGACAAAACATCTTCAGAGCTCATCTATGTTGTAGAATGAATTAATATTTCACTCACTTTAAATGGCTAAGTAATATCCAATTGTATGGACACATCACATTCTATATATCTCTTTATCCATGTATTTGTGTTGGTGGATATTATAATATCTTGTGTCTTACTTTTCTCTCAGTTCTGAGTCAAAAAAGACAACATCTGAAATTAAGGAGGAAAAGGTTTATTTTAGCTCATAGTAAGTGGGGTCTCAGTCCATGCTCGGCTGGCTCCAAGGCATGGCAGCACAGGGCAGCTGTTCATGGTGATGGAGAACAACAAACAGCAAGAGCAGAGGAAGGGGCGGTGGCTGCAGCAGCCAGCAAGCCTCTGTCCCTTCCTTATATGGTACGAGATAACCTACCCCAGGGCAGGTGTAGCACTCACACTCATAATCCCCACATTGGATCATGAATTAATCACAAACTCTAGAAGCCACCCCAATAACTGCATGAGGCTTTGAGGGTACAACTAAACTTAAACCACAACATTCCACCCCGGCCCCCCCCCAAAGACTCATGTGCTTCCCTTTATGCAAAAGGCATTTAAGAGTTACCGAAGTCCCAACAGTTTTGGCATTGCTGAAAAGTTCAAGTCCCAAGTCTCCTCCAAGATCTAAGGCAAACTCTTAGTTGTGAGCCCCTGTACAAATGAAAAGTTAAACACTTCCACCATTCAATGGCACAAGAAAAATATTACCATTCCAAAATGTACAAACAGCAGGATATAAAGCATTGGGACCAAAGTAAGTCCAAAATCCAGAAGGATGAACATTAAGTCCTGTAGTTCCACGTGGAACATCCAGAGCAATCTATGGCACATTGTGAGCTCCATGTGGCTCCACTTTTGGTGCCATAGCTCCCATGGCTTCTCTTTGGCCTGCATTGTTCCCTCCTTGCAGCTTTTCCTTAGATGATGCACGTTCATGACTTTTCCACACTTCTGGGGTTTCCACTGAATAGGCTTCTCACTAACAGCTTTACACACTGCCCTCCTAGGAACACACTGCCTGGCCTCCCAGGCCTTCTTCTGAAGTCTAGGTGGAAGCCTTCTTAACCTCAGAACTCCTGAATTCTGCAAGTACCTAAAACACCACATGGATGATGCCAAGGTCTGCTATAGGGGTCAAGTGCCTGGATTTCTGAGCACTCTGACCCTGATTCTGAGGAACAAATTCTCCATAACACCACCATTCTAGAACCTGGTGTGGCCATTACCTCCATTTTAGAACATGGTGCTCTGTACTTTCCCCTCAAAGTAGTCTTTCACCTGTACAATTTTGAGGCAGCAAAAAGGTGGAGGGCATCTCATGATGCCCTCAGGCCATCTTTTCTATTCTCTTGTTCCTTCTCAGCAATGAAAATCCTCTCAGCTCTTTCTTTGCAGTCCACAGCTTTATTGTCACTTTCTTTTTGGCCAAACTTACAACATTTTAAATCATCATGCTGGGTTATTTACTCTTTAATCTCAATATAAATCTGACTAAAAGCCCTCCAACAATAGCTATGCCACTGCTTCAGCGTTCAACTGCCTTGAAATTTCTTTCGCCACATTAATCAATCCATCCACTGCATTTAATCTCAGTCTCAGGCAAAATCTCTGGACACAAGAAAAATGCAGACAAACTTTCTGCCAAGTCATAACACACATCATCTGGAGTCCAACAACCAATACATTCCTTTTTCCCAGCAGAAATATCCCAGCCTGGTCTTTACAGGCAGGATTTCTATTAGCCTTTTGGCATTCTAAGCTCTGACCATAATCTCCCATACAGAACAATAAAAGGTATTTCAGTGCTTTTCTTTCAGGTGACATCTCTGAACCTTTCCTATATATTCCCATAATCCATTCCAGAAAGCTCTTGAACTTAAACAACATGGTCAAGTATAGTCACAGCAATGACCTCACTCTCTGTACCAAATTCTTTCCCAGCTACTTTTCTCTCATTGCTGGGACAAAATACCCCACACCCAAAATTAAAGAAAGAAAAGTTGATTTAGCTCACAGTTTATAGAGGTTTCAGTCCATGATCAGCTGGCTCCAAGGTAGGGTGGCATAGCACAGGGACAACAGTCCCAGGTGGCAGAAGAAAGCAAAATAGGGAGAGCAAATCAGGAGAACAAGCCCCTTTTCCTCCCTTATATGTGATCTGGACACCCCCATTCACCCCTCCCAGGGGGTGGACCTTTCTTGCACAAGCTGAGGATATTTACAGAGTATAGGGCCAGCCAAATAGCTCAGTGGACTAAAGCACCTGCTTAGGTAGATGCAGGGATTGGAAGTTCAATTCCCAGACTGCCGTGCTCTCCCCACTCCTGGAGTGCACCGAGAGAGCGATTGAAACTGGGATGTGGTGGTGTATGCCTGTAATCCCAGCAGTTGGGAGGCTGAAAACAGGAGAATCATTACAAGTCCAACCTATGTACTGAAACCCTATAGACCCTGTAGACCCTGTACTAAATACATAAAAATAAAAATAAAAAATCAAGCCACCATTGCATTCTTCTCTTCAACAGTGAGCACCAAATTGTTTCCTACAGAACTTTCAAAGAAAAAATAATGTTGCCTAAACATCTGTAACCAATTCATTGTTCATATGCAAAGCCAATGGAAAGATGTTGTGGCAACTATATTTCATCAAATCTGAGAGAAAGAAAAATGCTTCCAATTAATCTTTAACACAATGTTTTCATAGTGATCTTAGTGTCACATGATTGGTTCTGACACTATGTTTCCCTAGCTGTAGTTGCATTGCTTGGTATGCGGTAAAATAATCATTTTGCATGTGTCTCAATAGCATAATATAATGCAATTTTCACCTACTTGTGGCTTTCTACATTTCTTAGGGTCTATAAGACAGTTGAAAGCTTTTCTAAAAGAAATGTGGAATTGTAAAATTGTGCACAATGTTAGCATTATGATATATATCTCACTGCTTAGTTTTCTTGCTGCACCCATAGTAAGTTTGTTCCACACCAAATGCTAATGTAATAGTTCTGAAAACATTTTTATGCAGCAGCAAAACTCAGTGTCTACTGTGCCAATGATTCAGGAAACTCAAAGTTATGACAGTATAAATAACTGAGATGAAATACAGTCAGCCCTTTATATCTTAGGTTCTATATTGGTGGATTCAACCAACCAAGGATCCAAATACTTGGAAAGTGCTCAGACTACGTTTGTCTAGCATGCATGAGGTCCTGGGCTCAAACCCCAATGCCAAAAAAAAAATTTTCATCTGTACTAATACTTGTATTTCTTGTCATTATTCCCCAAATAATATAGTATAACAACTATTTACATGGTACATGGTAACAGATCTTGTAAATTACCTAGAGATGATTTAAAGTATACAAGTTAAGGTTATAGAAACCATATGTGTGGTACTAGAAATTTAACTCAGAGCTTTCATACTGAGCTACAACCCAACTCTTCTTTTTTTTTTTTAAATGCAGGATCTTGCTAAGTCACTAAATTGCCCAGGCTGAGCTCAAACTTGTGGCTGCCTTCAGGCTCCCAGAATGCTGGGATTACAGATGTGCAGCAAAACTCCTAGTTTATGTAAAACATTGTATAAGCATCCTCTGCCTTTGTCATCTGTGTAGGGTCCTAGAACCAATATCCTCCTGAAACTCTGCTTTCAAGGGACATCTTAACCATGATGGCATGAGTGCCACCTAGTGGGCAAATACTGTTAAGATGCATTGATGTAAAAATTCTAAGGAAATTTTAGCCAACTAAACACAGCAATCAAAGATAATTAAACACAACAATAGTATATAAAAATAATATTATATTACAACATTTCTGGATTTATGTCGGTATTCTGTGATAGTTTAGTATTAGAAAATTAATCAGTGTGGGACTAGTATAGATTATAGGAGAATTCCTATAATCTCAATAAATGCAGAAAAATATTTAATGAGACTCAATATTTGGTTAAGATAGCAAATTATATAAATCAGACTCACATATATAAGCATTGTATTGTCTTCCTAGTGTAAGAAACTGAAAAACCAAACATGTCCAAAATATACAATAGATAATGCAAGAGGGGAAAAAAAATGGTTCAAAAGGAAAAAACAATCGGGAAGGGGGAAAGGAGAAAAGAAGGATAAGGAAAGGTAGATAGATAGATAGATAGATAGATAGATAGATAGATAGATAGATAGATAGATGATCTTTTAAGATAGCTAAGATTATTGGACTAGGTGTGCCAAATGCACTTTTGACTTCCGATATCTGCAACTTCCAGTGGGTTTATCAGGACATTACCCCATGAAATGAAAAGCATCTGTACATATTAAAGGTAGAGTCAGTAGGATTTGCTGATTGACTACGTATAGGAAGGGTGTGAGGGAAAGAGAAATTAAGAGCAACACCAAAGTTTTTGGACTCAACATTAGGAAGACTGGAAATGGAGAAAGTTCGTACGAGAATTAGGAATTCCATTTGGATGGAGATGCCCAACCATCTCCAACACTGTTCTGGAGCTACAGGTACTTTTAGTCTGGACTTCAAAAGAGAGAACTCAGCAGGTGACTTAACTTTTCAAATCGTTCTCTCAAAAAGATAGATTTAAAATTTTAAAACTTTCCCAAAAAGAGTGGGAAAAGAAACTTAAGAATTGAATCCTGAAGGCCAGTGAGATAGCTCAGTGAACTAAGTGCCTGCTTAGGCAAGAATAGAGACCATGGTTCGATCCCCAGAACCATATGCTGACAGGTCCCAGCCCTATTTCCAGGTGTGCTGAGCTGGTCACCAAGATTGGGCATGGTGGTGCACTACTGTAATCCCAGTGCTGGGGAAGCTGAGGACAGGTGGGTCACTGTGAGTCCAAGCTGCATAATGAGACCCTGTACCAAATATGTTTTAAAAAAGAATGAAACCCTCGGGCTCTTCTATGCTGAGGGGTGAGGGACAGGAAGACCTGGATTGAGTGGTGTGCGTAAATCAGACTTCCTTACCTTGAAATATGAACTTTCACTCTAGCTCCTTCCAGGAGAGGGACTCCTCAGCTAGATCACTACCTGACTGGCTAAGTGAATGCTGCTCTGCCTCCAGATTACTGACAGTACTTCTCAACAATATGCTGCCCACAAAAAACCGCAGTGAATCTAGCTTGCTTCGACAGAAAGCCCCGATCTACTGACAGTCCTCTTGCCATTGTTTCTGCTTCTGTCCATTCAGGAACCTGAGTTGTTGGCTTCAAGAAGAGAAAATACCACCAGGAAAACTAAACACCTTTCCTCTAGATCCCTTAATTAAACATCCTTCATTCTTTTTTTTTTTTCTTTTATTCCTAGTTTTATTTTATTTTGAACAGTAAAAGTAAAGGCAAGAACAAAAATCAGCAACAAGGTAACATACAACAATACATATGTTACAGATTTTCAAAACAAGAATAGCTGATTAAAAATGGTTGATATATAAATTAATATAGGGGTGAGAGAGATGGCTCAGTGGAATAAGCACTTGCCTGGCAAGTGCAAGGGCATGAGTTCAATCCCTGGTTCCACCAATACATATTATTTGAGATACCATCTCACCCAGAAAGAATAGCTATCATCAAGAACTCAACCAATAACAAATGCTGAGGGGGCGGGCTGTGGGGAGAAAGGAATCCTCCACTGTTAATGGGAGTGCAAGCTGGTACAACTATCATGGAAATCAGCATGGGGGATTCCTCAAAACACTAGCATTTGAGGTCCCAGTCAAGCCAGTTAGTTTCCTCCCAGGTATTTTTCCAAAAGAACTGAAATCATCATACCATGAGGTATATGTGTGACCATATCTATAGCAGCACAATTTTTCATAGTAATCTTGGAAATAACCCAAATGCCTATCAACTGAGGAATGGATAAAAAGATGTATTTTTACACAATGGAGTATTACTATGCTAAAAAATAAAAAGGATAAATTTAAGGCTTTTGTAGATAAATGAATGCAACTAGAGACTGTACTAGTAAGTGAAATTAATCAGACTCGCATGTGCAAATATTGTATTATCTTGCTAGTGTGAGAACCTGAAAGAGTAAATAAAATCTGAAAGGTACATACAATAGATACAGTGAAAGGAAAAAAATTGTTCAATATAAAGGAAGAACAAGAAACATCCTTCATTCTGTTCCATCCTTCATCTACTTCAGTGAGCAGATTCTATAGCAACATGGATTCTGGAAAGGACTTTTCAGGGTCTTGATACAGACTAACATGTATTTTGCTAATTCAAGAGTCTCAGAGCCCTACTCCTTTTTACTGAAATAATAGGTTTTACAGGTTATTATGTTAATATCCTTCAATTTGTATTATACCACATAAGCCTTCTATTTATCTCCTTATAGGACTACAGACATATAGTGAACTTGGAATTGTTACTGATAAAGTTTTCACATTATACTATGATCACCTGGGATTCATACATAAACTGACTCCAGAACGCTTTGAATCCTCGGAAAACACCAGGCTTTTTGGACAGGTCAGTAATATATTTTACTGATAGTTTCCTTTGTTATAAGAATAAGTTCCACATTCTACACAGAGAATAATGGTAAAGTATTTTCCTTGGGACAAATTCTTATTAATGCACTTTGCTCTATTTAACTAAAGGAAAACCTCCATGTAACTGGGAATCTCCCAAATCCCCCATCCACACAGCAGAGTTATATAGCTGCAGTTTAGCACCAAATACGTTTATTCAAATGTCTTTGCAACAGAAAACTAGCAGATATTCTAAACTAGATTCTTTGGGATTATTTATGTTGGGATTATTCCCAACATAATCCCAGATGGGTTAATTCCCTGCCTCCTAAGGTCAGGCTTGAAGAAACAAGTTCTGGCCCACCTTTCTTCTTCCCCATTAGCCCTACCCTTTAATTTCCTCTTTTCATAACACTGATGTAGAAAAGAGTTCTTACCTTCTTCATTACACTCCTCCAAATGTACTATCGGCAGATTTTTATAATAACTTTAATGTGTAATATGCTACTTGTAAAGAATTCACGTATGCCTAAGAATTCATTATGGACATGCAGTCATGAAAGTGAACATTCATCAATATATCAGCAAATGATCTTTTCACTGGGGGTTAAAGAAAACAGAATAAAGGATGAATCTCATTTTAAAAGATCATTCCAGTTACTAGGCCAAGACCGCAGGTAAGAGGACGATGGTTTCACATCCCCCAACTGACATACGCTTATAGAATAAGCGTGGGAACATCCACGTTCGAGTGCTCTGCTGCCACATGCCTCTCACCTGTCCACCTGAGTCCAGGTGTGGGTTTGCATCTGAACACAGTGAATGACATGCACAAGAAAGAAGAACTAACCAAAAAGTGGTTACCTCAATGTTTCTCTGACTTCACAATTTTGCAGAAAGTACCTTAGCTCCCTTGTGTGAAAGTTTAAATTATTACAATGAAAACCCTACAACCTGGGGGGGGGGGTGAGTTATACTCAGAACAAGTTTAAGGAACTCATATTCAGTTCTCTCTCTCTCTCTCTCTCTCTCTCTCTCTCTCTCTCTCTCTCTCTCTCTCTCTCTTTCTCTCTTTCTCCCCCTCCCTCCCTCATGCAAGCATCCTCTCTGGAAAATATAATTACTAGCCCTTGTTATGTAAAAGGCACTGATGCAAATGTTTAAAGTCTTTACAGTAATTATTTATTGCCATTTTACAAAGAGGAAAGTAGGCACAGAAAAGATGAATAATTACCCAAAATTACTCAACTGCTTAGTTACTAGTAGAACCAGGCATGTATTCTAGGCAGCTGGCTCCAGGGCCTGTCCTTTTACCTGCCCTGTTTCCAAAGCTCTTCCCTTTTCCCTGGGTCCAAAAAATAGAGAGGCTGAGGGGAAAATATAACAAAAATGGGTTTGGAGGCACTGTTTGTTCAGTGTTCCCCCAAGTGGTTTATACCATCTACCACCTTCTTCTCATATCTTTGCAATAAAGTCAATTCCATCATCCCCTTTGGAATTGATACCCACTTTTCTCGCCCCTCTAAGTTCCCAAAACTGAACAGAGAGCTAAGAGCTAAGGTACTTTCTGCTTAAGACTGAAGAAGGATATACTGAAAAGAGCTGTCAAGGCAGGAAAATCACTGGCCAACCTGGGCAGCTTAGAACTTAGTGAGACTCTGTCTCTAAATAAATAAATAAATAAAATAAATGGGAAGAGCCTAAATTCAATCCCCAATACCCAGTACTGGTGGGCGTGAGGGTTACAAGTCAAAAATCCAGGCCAAAATTGCTTATATTGACACTGAGGGAAGTTTGTGAATCAAAGACTGTGAGAAATAGTATTATTTTCATGTGAACTGAAAGAAATTTATTTGAATTTTGTCATAATTAAAGTATAAAATCATTTAAATGCAGTATTTTCTTTTGTCCACTTTAGGCTCCTGATATGGGCTTTGACACTGCGCTTGCTTTGCAATATATCTCCCCAGATGAAATGATCTTTTTTGCATATGTACCTCCAAATGAACCTCAGGCAACTGTACACACCAAGAAGTTTAATAATATGCATTTTGGAAAACTGATACATTCCAGGTAATTAGTGATTTGCATCACATTTATTTAGATTGGTTTTTACATTCTACATTTTGAACCTATTTGTTTGAATAATTTTCTTGATCCAACAGAGACTTTCTTGGATATCTCACAAGGCTCAATACATTTATAAACTCCAAGTTGTCTTGTCTGCATGACCCTTCAGTTTTAGAAATGTACTGCCATTTATTTTATTTTATTTTATTTTTTATTTTATTGAAGTACAAATATCAATCAGACAGTTTCAAGACACCTTAACAAGACAGATTCAATAAATTAATACATTGCAAACTGTTTTCATAATGTTTTGGTATCATACAAGGTGCATACATGGTATTATATTTACAATATTATTTTAGCAGATGTCTCTTATCAGTAAATTAAGAGTGTAGCTGCTTACTTATCTTACTTTTTATACCTGAATTATATAAAAAATTCAATAATTATTTTCCTAGTGGATGACCATAGTACTAGAAGCCGACATAATATCCTGTCCAACCACCATTAGTGCAGATCTTGCCTCTCATAGGATTATGCAGAAGCACAGGGTTACCTAGCCCAACTGTACTGTCTATACACACACATCATGATTTTTTCTTTCTATACCCCTTCCTTTGTCTACACCTGTCAAAGGTGGGCACTCCATTGTCATTCAACTAACTTAGGTGCTTGAACTCGACACCACAATCCAACACAGTCGAGCATTCCACAACAATAGGAAAAAGTCCTCCCAAAATCATTTCTGGAGGCAAGTATAATACTCATTCCAAAACCAGGGAAAGACACAACCAAAAAGGAGAACTACAGGCCAATCTCCCTCATGAACATAGATGCAAAAATACTCAACAAAATCCTGGCAAATAGAATACAGCAAATCATCAAGAAGATCATACACCATGACCAGGTAGGATTCAT
>PVKA01039480.1:0-19457 GCA_004027165.1 Ctenomys sociabilis
TCCCTGTTCTCCAGTTGTCTTTCTCTTGTATATAAAATCTTCATCACTTTCTAACATAATTGATAAGTGTATGGTTTTGCTTGTGTTGTGCATACTTTGTTTTGTGGTACTGGGGATTGAATCCAATGTCTTCACAATGAATTATATCCACAACACTTTCATTTTTCACTTTGAGACAATCTCGCTAAGTTGCTAAACCTAGACCCAAGCTTGTGATTCTCATGTCTAAGATGCCTACAGTTCTGAGATTACAGGTATGCACTAATACATACGACTAAATATTTACTTTTTAAATGGTTTGTCCCTTTATTATAAAATATAAGTTAAACAAAATATACAATTTATTGGTTTTGTTCACTTTCTAACTCTGTGAACAGGTAGAGTATTTCACATTAGAACTATCAATATTTGTGGCAAGATAATTCCTTGTCATAGGAGACTGCATCTTCTCAATTATGATCTGTAAAATGTCACCAAACATTGTCAAATATTCACTTGGAAGTAAAATGCCTCCCCAATGTGTATCACCCATTGAAAATAATGCCTAACAGAGATCAAATACTCAGTATTTCTTAAATAAATTAATTAACATACAGTCAGTTAATATGGCTATAACACGGAAGAATGTTTGGTATAACACATATACTCAGAAAATGTTAATTATGTTATGTCTGATAAATAAGTCATTGTTGTTCTGCTGTGGTCTACTCCAGAATAAGCTACCGAGACAACCAAACTATTATGTAGACCCTTCAGATGTTTCAACTTTCCCATTTTAAACATAATTAATCTTAAAACTGCAATATGAAACTCACACTCTGAATTGTAGATACACTGAATCCCACCAATTCATTAACTTTGTTACCATATTAACTTGTTGGGCCAGGGAAATGGCTCAGTGGGATAAGCGCTTCCCTGGCAAGCGCAAGGGCTTGAGTTCAATCCCCGGTCTCAGCCGGGCGTGGTGGCGCAGGCCTGTAATCCCAGCACTCGGGAGGCTGAGGCAGGAGGATTGTTGTGAGTTCGAGACCAGCCTGAGCTACAAAGTGAGCTTAAGGCCAGCCTGAACTGCATAGTGAGACCCTGTCTCAAAAGACAAAAAAAAAAAAAAAAAAAAAAATCCCCGGTCTCAAAAAAAAAAAAAACACTTTTGACCATATTAACTTGTTTTTGTGCAGACCTCAAAATACATTATCTTCTACCATCTTTGTGGATAATTGTAACATCTTATAAATGTGACACTGATTGGGATATTTGTAGTTTGGCACTAGTGTTTATTTTTATTCTCATCTATTCCTATTGGCTCAAATACAACTGTTCAAGCAAAGATTCTATGGTAGAGATACATCACACACACACACTGATTTAATCTTCCCAAATTCAATTCTATAAGCTTGGCACACACACACAAAAAAAAAAAAAAATAGGGGAAAACATAATTTTCATGCAACATGGGTTCCTAAATGCAAGCCAATTACTTCATCTGGTACTCAACTAAAGAAATAGCAATCTGTTCTACCCTGGAGGAACAATTGACCATAGTCAATTTCAATGGAAAAAAATTAAGTCATATCTTTACCAATAGTATATAAAGGTTTACTTGTGAACTCTATTAAATGTCTTAGAAAGGACAGTATAAATTTCAAATTATATTCTAAATGAACAGAAGAGGAAGAAATGCTTCCTACCTATTTTTTTAGGGCAGCACTACTATGACATCAAATCTAAAGAAATTATAAGAGGACAGGACTATAAAGAGGTATCTTTTAAGGGGTGTAGAAATTTAAATATAATAGATATTAGCGTATCAAATTTAATAACCTTGAAAATGATAATGGTATGGGGGCTGATTTATATGAGTCAAAAAATTAAATTTGGTTTGATAACTAAAAATTAATAATGTAATGTCATATTAATAAATAATAAAAACAGCACGATAGGAAGAAAAGGGATTTGACAAGGTCATATGTTTTTGAGGATAAAAAAATTTTACAGAAACCAGGAATAGAAAAGAATTTCTGCAAGCCAATAAAGGTAGTTTGGAGCTATCAACAAACAGGTTTGAATGATGAAAGACTGGATTCTACTTCTCCAATATTAGAAAAAGATAAGAATCTCTACTCTTATAGCTTTTATTTAACATTGTACAAGTTTCTGTCCAAAATATAGTCACTAAAAAGAGATAAAAAGCAACCAGATGGGAAAGAACTAAATAAAACTGACTCTATTTGTAGAAGAAATTATCTTATAAACAAAAATCATAAACTCTTTAATGAAACTGATATGAAAACAATTCTCCTAAATCATTCCTGGAGGCAAATATTACCCTGTTGCAAAAACCCAACCAAAAAAGAGAATTATAGGCCATTCTCCTTAATGAACATAGATGCAAAAATTCTCAGTTAAATACTAGCAAACAGAATTCAGCAAATTATCAAGAAGATTATACACCATGACCAAGTGGGGATGATCCCAGGGATCCAGAGATTTCTCAATGTACTCAAATCAATAAGCATAATACACCACATCAACAGAGCCAAAGACAAAAACTACATAATCATCTCAATAGACTTCGAAAAAGATTTTCACAATGTCCAACACTCATTTGGGATTAAAAAAAAAAAAACTATAGAATATCAGACTACCCAGATGCGCCGAAGCCCAGACCTATAAGTGTGTGGGAAAGCTTCTGCACTCTCCTGCACCCGTCTGACCTCTACTGACCAAGCCCAGGCTCGCTGTAGGAGTGACACCTTTCATCTTGCTCTCGGGACACGCCCACCCCTCAAGAGCCAACCTAATCCCACCTGGTGAGTGAGAACTTCCACTGTACTCTTGAGAACCCTGCAGACCCACCTAAGCTCAGGTCTGTGAAAATATCAGACAGCGTCTGTGTTGCCCTGAGCCCCTCGACCTCTTCAGACCCAGCCCAGACCTAAAAAACAGGCCTGGGTTGAAACTCTGCAGCTGAAGTCCCTACAGAGAGACTAGGGGACAAACCATGCAGCTAATCCAGGAGCAGATCTTGTCAGAGGAGCACAACAGGTTTACCTCAAAGGGCTACAGCAGGAAAGAGCTGAGCACAGTAGCCAGACCCAAACCAGGCACAATTGGATGAACTTGAACTTAGTATGTCCACACTTGAATTTTAGTAGGTGCTAAGGTTATAACTGCACCAAAGCTCTACATCAATGGTCAGTGGACAGTGCTATACAAAATGACAAAGAAAAGAAGCAAAATGCAATCTCAAGTCCCAAGCTCACCCAGAGGAAGTGCAGAGGACACTGGCATAGCGGAAATGTCTGAATTAATTAGTGTCTGAATTAAAGAAAAAGCAGCAGAAATATATACAGGAATTAAGATCAGAAATAATCTCTGAAAAGAAAAAAGAAATCTCTGAATTAAGAGTGTCTGAAGTAAACAATACAATGTACAAAAATATAGAGGAAATAAGATCAGAAATAATCTTTGAAGTAAAAGAATTAATAACTACTTCTCAGGAAGACACTAATAAAAAAAATAGAGATTAGAAAAGCAACAAATTCCTTGAATGAGCAATACAGTAAAGATGTACATCACATGAAGCAGTCAAAGAGATATATAGGAGCTTAAAATTTCAGTCACAAGTCTGGAACACCGTATGAGTGAAAGAGAAGGTAGACTTTCGGTTCTTGAAGCCTCTGTTATAGCCAGTGAACAGGTGAAAAAACATCTCTTAAAAACAACAAGGAGCAGGAAAAAATAATTCATCACCTAAGACGATGCAAAGATGAACAATGTGAGATTAATAAGCATCAGTGAAAAAGAAGAAGTCAATACAAATTATATAAAAAGAATATGGACAAAAGTAATAGCAGAAAACTTTCCAAATATGAGGAAACAATCTGACATTGGGGTAATTGAAACATACAGAACGCCAAATAACTTCAACCTAATTAAAAACACACCAAGACATATAATACTCAAGATCCCAGAAATTCAGTATAAGAACAATATACTGAAAGCTGTGAAAGAAAAGAAACAGATCATGTTTAAAGGAAAACCTATCAGAATTATAGTTGACTTCTCTTCACAAACCATGAAAGCAAGAAGAACATGGAGCAGAGTACTTCAAGTTCTCTATGAAAACAAATTCCAGCCCAAATAGTCGTACTCTGTAAAACTCTCTTTCAAGTTTGATGGAAAAGTAAAATACTTTCATGACAAAGAGCAACTAAAGAATTTCAGGATGACAAAGACAATCTTACACAGACTACTAAAACATGTTTTAGACAGGGACCACAATGACCAGAACTCCACAACCGAGAACAGAAGAAACCAACTAAACAGGGCCAATGATTAAACACAGGACAAAAACAAGTAAACGACAGCAGGTAAATAACATACCAATCATAAGTCAACACATCTCAATTACAACCATCAATGTAAATGGATTCAGTTCACTAATTAAAAGAAATAAACTGGCACAGCAGATTAGGAAACAAAATCCAACAATGTGCTGTATGTAAGAAGCATACTTAACTTATAAAGACATTCATAAGCTTAAAGTGAAAGGATGGAAAACACTACTATATACCCCAGCAACTCAGAAAAAAGCAGGGGTAGCAATTCTGTTCTCAGACAGTCTCAACTTCAAACCAAGAATGATCAAATGAAATAAAGAAGGCCGCTGTATACTCATTAGGGGAAAAATTTAAGAGGAACAGGTAACACTAATAAATGTATATGCACCAAACACAGGAGCATGCATCTATCTATACAAAACAAATCTTAATGGACATTAAAAGCCTAATATTCAATACCACAGTCTTAACAGAATAATTTAAAATACCCTCATCCCAAAAAGATAGCTCAAGCAGACAAAAAAAATTAGCAAACAAGTAACAGAGCTGAACCACAGCTTGGAATAATGAACTTAGTGGATACATACAGAGTTTTCCACCCAACCAGAGCTGAATGCACATTTTCTTTCAGCTGCACATATATCATTTTCTCAAAAAGACTGCATACTTATGTATATGCAAGAAAACAGAAATTATCTCATTCATTATATGACTACAGTGCAATGAAAGTGGAAAGAAACGGGACAAGAGAATAGAAAAAAACATAAATACATGGAAATTAAACAACACCCTACTCATAAATCAATGGGTTACAGATGAAATTAAACAAGAAATTCAACAATAACTATAATTCAATGAAAACTCAAGCACAACTTATTGGAATTTATGGGATGATATGACAGTAGTTCTCAGAGGGAACTTCACATCTGTGAAGTCACACATTAGGAATACAGAACAGGAACAAATACACACACTAATGTTGCACCTCCAACATATAGAAAAGGAAGAGCAAACCCAAACCAGAATCCAAAGACAGGAAGAAATCATAAAGATTAGAGAAGAAATTAATTCAATTGAAATAAAGAAAACAGTGCAAAGAATTAACGAATCAAAAAGCTGGTTCTTTGAAAGACTAAATGAAATGGATAAGTCACTAGCTAACCTCATCAAAAAGAGGAAAGAAAAAATTCAAATACAAGCAATAAGGAATGAAAATGGGGTAATAACCACAGACCTAGTGGAAATTCAGAAGATTATCAATAGTTACTTTGAGAACCTTTATTCTCACAGAACAGAAGACACAGAATGAATGGACAGATTCCTAGAAATGTACAAATTACTAAAACTTAATCAAGAAGATATAACAACTCTGAATAATCCAATAACAGCCAAGGAGATACGAAATGTAATAAAAAGCATGCCGACAAAGAAAAGTCCAGGTCCTGATGGATTCACAGCTGAATTCTACAAGAAATTTATAGAAGATATAATCCCCACATTCCACAAACTCTTCAATGAAATTGAAAAGGAAGCAGTCCTCCCAAAATCATTTCTGGAGGCAAGTATTATACTGATTCCAAAACCAGGGAAAGACACAACAAAAAAGGAGAATTACATGCCAATCTCCCTCAAGAACATAGATGCAAAAATACTCAACAAAATCCTGGCAAATAGAATACAGCAAATCATCAAGACGATCATACACCATGACCAGATAGGATTCATCCCAGGGATGCAAGGATGGTTCAATATTCGAAAATCTATAAATGTAATACACTATATTAATAGACTGAAATCTAAAAACCACATGATCATCTCAATTGATGTAAAGAATGCCTTTGACAAAGTCCAACACTCATTCATGTTCAAGGTCCTACAAAAAATTGGAATAGATGGACTCTATCTTAACTTGATAAAAGCCATCTATGACAACCCAAAAGCTCATATAATCCTAAATGGGGAAAACCTCAAATCTTTTAGTCTTAAATCAGGTACAAGACAAGGATGCCCTCTATCACCACTCCTATTCAATATAGTTTTGGAATCATTAGCAACAGCCATTAAAAAAGAGGGAGAAATAAAGGGAATAAGAACAGGTAGAAGAAGTTAAATTATCACTATTTGCAGATGACATAATACTTTACTTGGAAGACCCCAAAAATTCCACCAAGAAACCACTAGAACTGATAGGGAAATTCAGCAGCATAGCAGGATACAAAATCAACACTCAAAAGTCAATAGCATTCCTCTACATAGATAACAAGCACACTGAAAGGGAAATAATGAAAACAATACCTTTTACAGTAGCACCACAGAAAATGAAAATACCTTGGAATTCACTTAACCAAGGAAGTCAAAAATCTTTTCATAGAAAATTACAACACCCTAAGAAAAGAGAGTATAGAGGATTTCAGAAAATGGAAAGATATTCCATGCCCCTGGATAGGAAGAACCAACACCATGAAGATGGCCATACTCCCAAAATTGCTGTACAGATTTAATGCAATCCCTATCAAACTGTCACCTGCATACCTCCCAGACTTGCAGAAATTGTTCCTAAAATTTATTTGGAACCACAAATGACCTAGAATGGCAAAGGCGATCTTGGCCAATAAAGACAAGGCAGGAGGCATCACAATTCCTGACTTGAAAATACTACAAATCCACTGTGATAAAATGAACATGATAATGGCAATGAAATAGACCTGAGGATCAATGGAATAGATTAGAAGATGCAGAGGCAGCTATGATCACACTCAGCCATCTGGTCTTTGACAAAGGGGCCAAACAAGCTTTAGGTGCCTGAACTTGGAGACACAATACAACACAGTCCAGCATTCCACATTAATAGTGAGTTATCTGAAGAAGTTGTTGACTATAGACATTTACAGCTCAACTTATTATTATGGCCCCGTGCTCATTTTTCTACTTTTCTGCTGGATGGTTAAGACCAACATAGATCAAGATCTATATACCAAAAGATGTAGCTTTTGTTTCTGTTGAGGTCAGTGAAGTCCCCTCAGGGTTTATCTTGTAATCCTGTACCTTACTCTGTAGATCCTTTGTCTGTGTCATCCATGTGGATGAGTCATGGCCAATGCCTAACAAGTTTTCTCTCTGTGAGAGCCTGAGAGAAAGTTTTCTCTCCATGTGACTCTCCCCAGGCACATTATACATCATGAATCTCTTTCCTCTGTGGCTCCATAATCTCCTTGATCAGAAAATTTGGGGCACAACTGAGTTTCATGGTGTTACAGTACAGGCTCTCCTACGCACTGAGTCTTCGGTGACCTTGAAAGATTAGGGCCAATATGTTGGTTGGCCTTTCAGCTCTTCTATTTCCCCAATTTTGATCTGTGAACTTATGTTGTTAACCATCCAGAAGAAAAGCTGATTAGTACCCTGAAGCATATGCTGTTCAGTTTGCCCTAACCAATTGTCTTTAGTTGGTTTTGTACATTTCTGTTTGTATTTCTTCTTTTGTCTTCTTATACTAGGGAGACTATACGATATTTGCACATGTGTGTCTGATTTATTTCACTTATGAGTATATTGAGTGTCCATCTTTGACAGGTCTAGACAAGAAAAAAAAGAAGGGGGTATGCAAAGGAAGAATCATGATGTGTGTGTATAAACAGTACAGTTAGGATAAATGTGCAGTGCTTCTGCATAATTCTGTAAGAAGCAAGATTTGCATTAATAGTGGTTAGACAAGATATTAAGTTGGCTTCTAGTACTATGGACAGACACTGGAGAGATAACAAGGTAGAGAGTATTAATTGTTGAATCTGTGATATAAGTCAGCTGTAGAGAAATAAAATAGGTATATAGCTGCACTCTCTTCGTTCACTGATTAGAGACATCTGCTATAATAATGCCTGTAAGTATATCATGTATGCACCTTGTACGACACTGAAACATTACAAAAACATTTTGCTGTGTATTGATTTGTTGGATCTGTCCTGTTAATGTGTCTTGAAACTGTTCCATTGCTATTTGTTCTTCAATAAAAGTAATAATAAAAACTAAAAATAAAAATAAAATAAAAAATAAAAAAATTTATAGGCATGCATCTTGTAATCAGAGCAACTACTCTGAAGATAACAATATGCAGTACACTAAACATTGGATTTTTTGTATTTTTAATTTTTATTGGTTGCATTGTGTTTTTTATTAATTTTATTTAGAAACAAATAGCAATGAGATCGTTTCAAAACCAATTAGTAGGATAATTTTAATAATTAATGCATTGCATATTGTTGTCTTCGTAGCATTCATAGTACAAGATGCAGATATGATATCCTTTCCAAACACTATTAGTACAAATCATTCTTCTCATTCAATTAAGGGAAAGTAGATGCATATCTCTCCTAACAATAATAAACATTGTTAATTTCCTATTATCTTGTTTTAAATTTCCATGTCATTTTTATTGGTTTCTCTCTCACTTTAAAATAAAAACAAAAACAATTAAGGAGAAACTAAATACTATGTTTGAAAAAAATCATAAGCCTCATAAAATAGATGAGCAAGCTCAGCAGAGCTACAGAACAAGATAAGTAAGGAACAGTCAACGGTATTTTCATGTAGTCTCAAACATGCCAATTGGACTTAAAAATTCATCTCTAGTAACATAGAAAGAACAAAATTCTTAGGAATGTAAGGAATGTATTTAATAGAAGTGAAAAATTTGTACTCTGGAAACTAAATAATTAAAAGAAATTAAATGCAATCTAAATAAATGGACAATCCCATTTTCGCAAATCAGAAGAGCAGACAATACTACGCACATGTATGGACTTAGCTGATTTGAATTCTTTTCAGATTCCAGCTGATTTCACAGAAACTCACAAACCTACTCTAAATACGTCATAGAATTGCAAGGACTTAGAATAGTTAAAATAATTGTTAAAGAGAACAACATAGCTTTCTCATGTTACTGCAAAGCAATTCGTCTCAAAACAGTGCAGTATCACATTAAAGAAATGTACATAGAGCAGTGAAATGGAATTAAGAGTACAGAAATAAAATCATGTGTCTATCAAAAATTTGTTAAAACATTTACTGGGGAAATTGTCTTCAACAGCTGATGCTGGGAAGGACCAGGGAGACAGCTCAGCTGTCTTAGCTCCTACCTGGCAAGCTCAAGGACCTGGGGTTTGAACCCCAGTACCACTTACTGTGCTGGCCTCTGCACCATGCTGGCCACTGAAACCCACTGAAACCTAGTGGCACACACCTGTAATCCTAGAACTGGGGAGGCTGAGACAGGAGAAATATTGTCTTTGACAGAAATACTGTCAAAGCTATGCAACAAGACCCTGTACCAAATACATAAATGCATAAGTAAATAAAAAAATTAATGATAGTAAAATAAAAAATAAACTTAGTGATTCTGGGAGAAGCAAATAATCACACAGCAAAGAATGAAATGGGCCCTTTATACCATATGTAAAACTAATGAAGTGGGTGAGGGTATAGCTTAATGGTAGAACATATGCTTACTACATGGAAGTGTCTAAGTTTAATCTGGGGCTGGGGGGGGAGGGCTATGACAATTAACTTGAAATGGATCAAAGAGACCTAACTCCAACAGCTAAGTCTTCAACATCTTAGCATCAGATGAAAGCAAGAGGATAAGTCTTCATGACTGCAGATTTGGCAAATAACAACACCCAACTGCAAGGAACAAATAAAAATAAACACACTGGACCATAATAGTTTTGGGAGTTTCGTTTTGTTTTCTTGATGCTGTGCCACTGAGCTACATCCCTTGTCCTGATCATAAAAGTTTTTACATTTTATATTTGAAAGGACATCATCAAGAAAATAAAAAGAGCACTGCACACAGTAGGAGTGTAGGAGACTGCCACAGCTGTTCTGTTCTGTTCTGAGAAGCAAAGCCCTTCCTCAACCTATCTCTGACCTCTCCCTCAACACTATACGCTGAGATATGCTAAAGCTGTCTGTATTGAAACAAATGTTCCCTAATTAGATAAAAGATTGCTATGCAGTCCAGCATAACACTGGCAATCTCATTAACAGCTAAGCAGCAGCAGCAGGCAAAGTAGCCTTCCTGCTGATGGCTGGGATGGAGCTGGAGCAGGGCTTGCACAATTCCAGGGCCAATACATGAGATATCTCAGCTCAGGCCATGCGACTCAGAAAGAACTAGGCCTTCCTGGCAGTAAAAGGTGCCAGTCTGACATACACCAAAACTATTTATGTGCTGCTCATTGGAGTCCTCTGCCTGGTGTGGCTGTGAAGTGTCTTTTCCCTGTGCTCTCTCTGCTGCAACCCAACAGACCTCCCTGACTGATACCAATAAAAGCCATGAGCTTCTGGAGGCAAAGCCTTTTGTTCCATAGGGAACTTAGGGCCATCCCAGCGCTCATGAACTGTACAACTTTTTCTCTTTGTCTGTCTTTTGCATCTGCATGCCACACTGCTGGGTGGGTTAGACTGCTATCCTCAGCAGGGGCTTTGACAACTCTAAACTTTTAGGCTGATAGCTTCCACAAGAGTTTTGATAGGGAGAAATATGTGTAAGTAATACATCTAATAACAAATGTGTATCCAGTTTTAATTTTTAAAGCTCAATAATAAAAGGACAACTATCCTAATTTTAAAAATGGACAGACAATCTGAGTAGGTATTTCAACAATGAAAATGTTCAAAAGGCTATACATACATTAAAGGATGTTTAAGGTCATTAATGGGAAGTGCAAACTCAAGCCACATTACAATAGCACTTGACACGCACTGTGATGGCTAGAACCACCATGCCTACTGGCAAGTGTGGGCAGAGATGGAGACAAATCAGACAAATCATAGCAGGGTGAAGATCATGCTACAGACATATGCCACAGTTTGGCAGCTTCTCAGGTAAACCTAAGGTGGCCACGGGACCCATGAGTTCCACTTTTACATATATAACCAAAAGGAATGAAAACATATATCCTCACAATTTATGTACAAATACTTATATTTACATTATTAATATGGAGAGATAAAATATGAAAATGTCCATCAACTGTTGAATTAATAAACTGAAAGGTGAATAAAATCTTGGGAGAGCCATATAGTGAAATAGTACTTCGCTATAAAAGAAATAAAATAATATCCATGGTTTATCCATGTTGACCTAAGACAACATGGATAAACCATGGATATTATGCTAAGTAAAAGAAGCTTGTCACAAAAAAACCCACATATTCCTTGGTGGTTTATTTATAGAAATCTCCAGAGTAAGAATGACAGAGATATAAACTAGATTTGGAATCATTTATGGCTGAAAGAGATGAGAAGAGATTTGAAGAATATGGGATTTCCTCTTGAGTGCTGAAAGTATTCTCTAAAATTGCCTGTGGTGAGGGATGTATATCCAAGTGAGTACACTTCACAACTGTTGAATTGGATATTTCAAGTGAGTAAATTGCATGGCATGTAAATAGCATATGTCTAATGATATTATAAAACTCATTGTAATGTAGTGTATAAGTGGACTAAAAAATCCTCAAAATTGTATGATCATTCTATAGATGGAGATATATTTTTTCATGATTTTAAGCAAAGAAATGCTCTCAAGAAAGTAAAAGTAGTAGGCAAATTTCTCAACCTGATAAAGGGTATCTGAGAAAAAACCTATAGTTCTTATCTTACTAAGTGGTAAATGACTGAAATATTTTCTCCCTAAGATCAGGTTTTAGGAAAGAGTCTTTCTTTCTCATGTAAATACAGTGCCATCCAGCTAGTATAATAAGGTAAGAGAAAGAAATGAAAAGCATACTTAGCAGAAAGGACAAAGTAAAAATATCTTTGTTTGGAGACAATCAGATTATCTACATAAAATAATCCTACAGAAGCTAAAAAAGTACTACAGGTAAAAAGTGATTTTTAGAATGATTATAGGATACAAAGTCATTTTACTCAAATCAAAGACATTATTTTAGGAATAAAAAACTGGAAAATAAAATTGAAATATGTAATGGTTAAGTTTGTTAAAGTATAAAAAGTAAAATCAGGAGGAAATAATTTTTACAGCAGTATCAAAACATTAAGTATTTAGGCTAAATCTAGCGAAATATTTTTTAATCTTTTTTTTGAAGATTTTGTGCTGATTACTATGAATCTCATGAGTTAAATTAAAGATGACCTGTGTAAGTGGGAAAATATTCTGTGCTTGTAGTTCAAAGTAGTGATATAGTGTTAATAGTCTCCAAATTGATGTATAGGTTCAAAACACTCCCAAGAAGAATCCTAGCAGAATTCTTTTGAAGAAATTATTAGACTTTCAAGAATTTACTATGGAGCTACATTACATAAGCAATATAATTTTTAAAAACGATATCAGCATAATGATAGAATAATAATTATTAAAATAGAAAGTACACTTTTGACAAAAAGTAAGAAGCATATTTTCAGAAAGGATTTCTTTTTTCAGTACATGATGCAGGAATAAATGGAAATCCCTGTGCCGAAGACTGACCATGCACTGGTACCTTGTACTATACAGAAATGTCAGTGTGAAATAAACCACAGTTCAATTATGAAACCTAAAACTGCAAAACTTCTAGGAAAAGCTTAAGAAAAAATCCTAATGATCTGGTTAAGCAAAGGTTTCTTAGATAAGACACATGAACCATTAAAAATGATAAATAGAGCTGGCCAGATAGCTCAGTGGATTAAAGCACCTGTTTAGGCATACTCAGGGACCTGGGTTCGATCCCCAGCATGCTGTGCTGGTCCCAACCCCAGGGCCCACTGAGACAGCGAGACTGGGCATGATAGTGTGTGCTTATAATCCCAGCACTCGGAAGCCTGAAAACAGGAGGATTACTGCAAGTCTGATCTGTGTAGTGAGACCCTGTTAGACCCTATATTAAGTACATTAAAAAAATGGAACTTCATAAAATTTTGCAATGTCTGCTCTCTGATATACACCATTAAAAGCATTAAAGAAAAAAGTTAGAGTAGGAGAAATATTTGCAACATACACATCTACAGTACCACTTATATCCAAGATATATGAGGTGCTCTTGTAATTCAATACTAAGAATGCAACAACTTCACTTTTAAAGTGATGGTGTGAACCATCACTTCCCCAAGGGGAAGAGGTAGACAGCAAAGAAGCAAATGAAAAGACTTTCTTTCTTTCTTTCTTTCTTTCTTTCTTTCTTTCTTTCTTTCTTTCTTTCTTTCTTTCTTTCTTTCTTTTGTATTTTAGTACAAGGTCTACAGGGTCTCACTATGTAGATTGGACTCATAGGGTTTCTTCTGTGTTCAGCCTCCCAAGAGCTGGGATTACAGGCACACGCCACCACACCCAGTCTCAATCACGTCTCAGTGCACCCACAGGCAGGGCCAGCACAGCAGGCCAGGAATCAAGTCATGGTCACTGTGTCTATCTAAGCAGGCACTTTAATCCAATGAGCTATTTGGCTGGGCCTGAGAAGACATTCTGACTCATGTATTCATTAGAGAAATACAGATTAAAACTACTAGGAGCTATTAGTATATACTCACCAGAGCAGGTAAAATTACACACGGACCAAAGAAAAAACATGATGCTGGTGAAGATGCAGAACAACCAGAAGTCCCAGACATTGCTAGCAAGAGTACAAAGAGGTGTAGCCATTTTGAACAGTAGGCAACATCACATAGGTAAACAAACATAGGTAAAAAAATACAGCTCTCACTCAGGCTGGGGTTGCAGCAGTCCTGATTCTAAGTAACTCAGATCTCTATGGACACACTGAAGCAGTCCCACTAGCACAGACCTGCTTCTGTGGAGTGCTCCTGCCTCCCCTTGGAAGCCAGTGAACAAAGTCATCAGGCCCATTCCTGGAGACTAAGACTCCTACAAGTACACACCATGGGCTGGCAGATACCAGCTTAGAATGGTCTCTTTCTGTGATTTTTTTCCTGCTCAGTACCCTTTTTTTCCCTTCTTCAGAGGTACTGGACCCACAGTACGACCTGAAACTTTTTTGCATTCTTTGTGTTCTCTTCATGAACATTTGCCTGAAGTTTTGAGTGCATAATTCAGTTCTTGCATCTATTTCTTGGGCGAATCAAACTAACTCCTGACTCCTTATCCCCATAACATAAATCATCCACACAGACTTACATGCCAATATGCATTCAAACTTCCAATATAACATCAAACGCTCAGCAGTTTCTAATTTCATAAATATTTTGGTATCCATATAACAAAACACTACTCATCAAAAAAGGGGAACAAATTACTGATCGCTGCAGTAAAATAGATGAATCTCAAAAGCATTTGTGTCTTAGTTACTCTTCTCTCATTGCTGGGACAAAATACCCAAAACACAAAATGAATGAATGAAAAGTTTATTTAGTTCACAGTTACTGGAGGTTTCAGTACATACTCAGATAGCTCTAAGGTGGAGCAGCACGTGACAGTGGCAGAAAACAGCATAAGAGCAAGAGCAAAAATGGAAGGAGTGGGGCCGGGGAGATGGCTCAGTGGAGTAAGTGCTTCCCTGGCAAGCACAAGGGCCTCCAATCTCGGGTTCTGAAAAAAAAAAAAAAAAAAGGAAAGAGTGGTGGCAACAGTGGCAAAAGAGAGCAAGTCTCTCTCCCTTACGTTGCATTCAGGCTATGTGCCCCAGGCTGGGTACAGTACTTACACCTATAATCCCAGCAGCATTTGCACCTATAATCCCAATATCACTTATATCCATAATCTCAGTAGATCATGAGCTAATTACAAACTCTAGAAGTCCACCCCATGACTGCACGAAACTGTAGGGGGACACCTGGACACAAACCACAATGATCTGGATATTCTTTTATATGATTCTTATATTACTCATTTATATAGCACTCTGGAGCAAATATAACTGCAGGTACAGAGGTGACATCAGAGATTAACAGGGATTAGCAATGTGAGGGGGGTACAACACTGTGTATAAATGGAGTAGAAGAAAACTTGTGCAATGATTGCCAATGGTCTGTGTGTTAATTATGGTATTAGTTACACAATTCAATATAGTTCTCAAAAGTATTCAAACTCTCTACTTAAAACAAGGAATGAAATTTTACAATACATAAATTTTACCATAATTAACCTGAGTATTTTTAAAGGAATGGAAAAGAAATAACTCTTTGGGAGTCAAAAGTCCAGGCAGAAGCTAGATATGTAATTTTAGCACCTGGGAAGCTAAGGCAGGAGGATTGCCATGAGTTCAAGGCAAGCCTGAGCTATATTGTGAATTGAAAGCTAGCCTGACCTACCCAGGAAAACTTTGTCTAAAAAAAAAAACAGCTAAAGAAAAACAGCCACTAATAGCCAAACACAGTCTAAATTACAAAACAAAACCCAGTATGAAGAATGATTTGAGGCACTGCTTAGTTCATCAGACTAAGCACCTGCTTTGGCAAGCGCAGGGACCAGGGTTCGGTTCCCGTCCTACATGCTTTGCCAGCCCTGCCCCCAAGGGTGTGTTGAGTCAGTGACTGAGCCCAGGTGTGGTGGTGCACCCCTGTATCCCAGTGCTGGGGAGGCTGAAAACAGGAGGATCACTGTAAATCCAAGCTGCATAGTGAGACCCTATACCAAAATACATAAAGTGGAAAAAAAAATTTTAAATGGTTTGACAGCAACTGTAAAGAGTGTCTTCAGGCAACGACAGAGTGACAGGATCACATCAGCCAGGGTTCATGTCCTACCCAGAGGACGAGTCCCACTGCAGCCACTACGACAACACACCCTCAACTCTACTATTTTATGTGCTCTAGAAGAATACAAAATGAATCTAGCCTCTGGTAATTTTCCCTGTACCGAGAAATATTTATCTTCCTCCTCCATGGTGCTGGTGAGGAAAAACAAATGGTTCTTACAGAATAAATAGAGTGGCTTAATGGCATGAGATAACCTCTTTCCTAGTCCCAAATAGGATAAGACTTTTTTTTTTTTGAGATCAACAACAAAAGCATGAACAAGAACTGAAATAAATTTATCTTCTGCGAAAAAAAGGCATACACACAGATAATTTTGCTCCTGTTCCCCTTTCATTTCCAGGTCACAAGATTTTATGAAAGCTGGAATGTCACTTGTCATGCCCATTGCTATCATTTTAATTGGGTTCCTGGACTAACCTATGTACCCTGCTCAATCTCATATGTTGACCTCCCAACTCCAAGGGCCTCAGAAATTGACTGCCTTGGGGAAAAGGGTCTTTAAAGAGGTAATTAAGGCTAAGTGAGTCACCAAGATGTGCTCTAAGCCAGTATGACTGCTTTTCTTGTAAGAGGAAGAGATCAGGATACGGACATATATGGAAGGATTTAAGGCAGAGAGAAGACAGTTGTCTGCAAGCTGAGGAGCAGTCTTTAGAGAAAAACTTCCCACAAATACCTGGATTTGGGTTCAGAATCAGTAGAAGAAAAATTTCTGCTGTTGAAGCTACCTGGGTGTAGCACTTCATTGCAGCAGCCCTGGAAAATTAATCTGGTGATTTCCCTGAAATGTCTACATTATAAGTACAAATATTATGCATTAGGAATTTATAATCTTGGTCAGGCTGGTGCCAGAACAAGGCCTCCTCAGAGAAGGCAAAAGCTCCAATGAGCTTGGCTGGACTGAGCCAGTTTAAGAGAATACCCATACCAGTCTTTACATTCATTTTAGCAGCTCTGGCACAGTATTCATCTGATCTTGTTTGTGAGACTCCTCAGTAGCATTTGTGCCCAGTATTTGCCCATTTTTGAAAAGGAACAGAGTAAACACTTGCTTGGCTATGTATTTTTTATCTTGAACATATTTTATTCCTTAATACAGGAGAGCTTTTCCTTGCTTATTGCTCCTCCAAATGCAACAGGGATCTAGCCTATGTGATAGAGGAATTTTAACAGTAATTTTAGAGACACAGTGAAGAGTCCTACAGACAGAGTGGAAGAGATGGACAAGTTAGAATATTTACACATAAGAGATAGACTTCCATGGATTCTCCACATCGACCTTTGTGAGTGACAGTCACAGAGGCACAAGCAACACTCCTGCTCAGCTGGTGTCTAGACTGGTACAGTGCAGTGGCTCACAGCAAATGCATTCAGACCAGGATGGCCTGAGATTGAATTCTGGCTTCACAGTTTATTGCTCTCCTTCATTTGACCAGCTTTTCTCTCTTCGGGATTTGATTCCTCATCTGTATGGTGGTAGTCTTATTATTGCTTAGAAGATATGCATTAAGCATCACTATCTATTCTCTAAATAAACTATGATTGCTTGTTTAAGAGTTTGAGGCACTGAAAATGCTTGTACATGTCAGGCTGTTTCTATATCCCACAACTCTCTGTGATGTCAAAGGAGGGCTTGTTATAACCTTCAGTTGTAAGGAAACTAACAAGGCATCGATTTGATCATGTTCATGTAGGAAGAAAATTTTAGATTTAATCCAAGATTTTCAAGCTTACATGTCTGTGTTTGTTCCTGTTGTGATTTGCCTTATCTGCAGTCCTAGGTGGGTGGTTCAAATGTGAGTGATGCTGGAATTAAGCATGTGATGCTCTGATGCTGGGGTTAAGGGTGCCCCACTCTCACGTGACTGCTACCCATCCAGAGGAGGAGTATCATGGATGGAATATAAATAAGGGACAGAAAGAGGACTGTGCATGCCTGGCTGCCTCACTGCTTTACTGCCTCATGCCTCTCCCGCTTTGCCATGAATGTTTCTCTCATTTCGTGCCACTCTGACTAGGAGCCAGCTGACAGTGGACTGAAACCTCTGCAAACTGTGAGCCGAAATAAACTTCTCCTTTCACTTTGAGTATTGGGTGTTCAGCTACTTTTCTCCTTCTGAAACAGCTACATCAGCACATTCCTTTTTCTCACTGAAGGTGAAGTGGGGACTTCTGGTGGCCTCAGGCAAAGACTTACTTTAAAAGTCCATTTCTCTCCTGTAAATTACAGAGCATAAACAAGACAGAGCCCAAGCAAGCTAAACAAATATACGTCTGTTCAATGCATTTCACTAGGAAGACAACATCAGCCTTGATGATCAGCCCAAAAAATTCACACACACTCTCTGGGGCTCCCTGCCTGGAATCCAGGTCATTTTAAGAACTTGTTTAATGCAACTCTGCTTTGAAAGGCACTGCTGTAGGCATGCTTGGAAGCACACAGTCAGAAAGCAGCCCACTCCTGAAGCACAGACGTGGAGGCCAAAGCCATTACAGGAGCTCTCGGCTCTTCATCACAGAATTCTCCCAGCACGGGCTGTGAATGATCTTAGGGTCAAAGGGCATTTGCCTGGAGTGTGTGCTCTGATGTAGAAATGTCTGGGCTTGGGCCTCAGGCTGTGGTTAAGTATTACTCAGAATTTTTAAAAATGTGATCCTTAGTAAAAAAAAAAAAAAAAAAAAAAAAAAAATATATCGTGACCCAATTGTTGTCAGGCTCGGAAACACTAGCTAGGGAAAAATCAGTTTTGTGAAACAATTAGTGATATTAAAAATTTGCTCAGAAGGAGTGAAATGGAATGGAATGGTCAGTTGTAGTGGAGCACAGTGTATACTGGAAGTAGCATAACATTCAAGTACCTACTACATATATTTATGACTTAGTGCCCTATCTATGATATGCATGTTATGTCTAATATATTTCTTCATGTGATTCATGGTCAAAATATTTGAAAGACCTCAGTCTAAACAAAAGTCAAAAGAAGGTTCGAATTGCTAGAGATTATTTTAAAGCCAGAATAACATGTGACTAGATGACAGAAATGTCCCCTTCCCATCGCCCACTGGGTTCTTCCAAAGGCTCTTCATCCACAGACCCCAAAAAGTTCTTTCTTAGCTGGCAGACACAGTTCTTGGAAACAGGTCTTGCTGATTTCTCTAGACTCACAGGGGTGCATGGCCATCGGCACCCGATTCCAAGTTTCTTTTATTTTTTCTTTTTTTTTCCATTTATTTTTATTTTATTAAAATACAAATGTCAATCAGACAGTTTCAAGACACCTTAACCATACAGAGTCGATGAATTAATACATTGCAAACTGTTTTCATAACGTTTTGGTACTGTACAAGGTGCATACATGAAATTATATTTACAGGTTTTTTTTTTTTTTTTGTCTTTTTTTGAGA
>PVKA01039481.1:0-19448 GCA_004027165.1 Ctenomys sociabilis
CAATTACATTTGTAAAATTCAACAACATTATTGACTAGATTTATTCATCCATTCACAATAAAATTCTAGTGGAAGAAAAGTTTTGCCTCTGTCTGTCATGTAACATATCCAATCTGTTTATCTTTCATAACTAGTTTGCACTAATAACCACAAATTACGTTGCTAAAAAAATATAATTGATCACATTTCCTGACTTCACATACCCATGATAAACAAATCAGGGAAGTTGAAACAAGTTTACAGAAATCACCCAAAGTCAAATATTAACTTTGTAAAAATCCTGCAAATAGAATGTACATTAGTCAGCTTTTCCATCCCTGGGACAAAACACTTGACATTCACAACTTAAAGGGAAAACAATTAATTTTGGCTCATGGTTGCAAAGGTTCAGCCTAAGGTCAGTTGGCTCTTGGGCAAAGGAACATAGCAAGAGAAGATGCTGACCTCATGGTGCCCTGAAAGTAGGAGAAGCCATAAAAGAAGGAACCAGGGGGCAAGGTAAAGTAATGGAATTACACTATCATAAACACCACAGATGCTACCTCCTAATAGCTATCTAGCTTGAAATCATCAGTAGGCATCCCATTGATGACTTCAACATTCAACTCAATCACTATGCAATCAGTCTCTTTCGTTTTTTTTTTTTTTTTTTTTTTTTTGCAGAATTGGGGGTTGAACTCAGGCCCTTGCGATTGCCAAGGAAACACTTATTCCATTGAACCATCTCCCTGGTTCCACATTTAATCTCTTAATCTACAGGACTGGCTGTTATGGAGTGGGCCCTATGATGTCATCAAATAGATTAATACCTGTGAATCTAGAATCCCGTGCGAAGAAAAGAAATAATAGGCTACAAGGAAAATTTTAAGAGTACTGATCCAATTTTATTTCTCTCTAATTATAAATTAAAATGTAAATCTACAAAGCTCATAGTCCACTGGGCAGAAAAATAAAATAGAGAAGAAAGACCTTGGCATATAATGTAAAGATGAAATATGGAATACCAAGGAACTATTGAAAGCATTGATAAAGCATTTATTTTTCAATTACACTTTACATTTGATACTCAAAAACATGCATTAGTTACAGCATATTTATCATTAGCACTGAAAATAAAAAATAAGATGGAGTTACAGTTTTAGAAATTTTAAAAGTACTCTCTTATCAGACGAGTATACTTACATATGAAGTCTTTAAAGTTTTAAGATAGTATATCTACCAAACAAAAATGAAAGCACAAATCCAAGAGTGTCTATTCTCAGCACTTACACACTGTGTGATATTTTGAAAGCAAATCTTTTGAGTAAAGAACTAATAAAGACAAATTTAGATTGACACAATTAATAGGGGCATTAGAAATATAGTATATTAAATAATATTTAAAATCACTTTCTGCAATAGAGGTTCAGAGTGAAGATTTCTCTCCAATGTAGCAATTTCATTTATTTTGTTATACACCCAGTAATAGGACTTGTGGATCATGTGGGTCATGTATGACTTTTTAGAAACTTTTTGAAGAACTCCCCATTTCTTTCTACAAGAAGTATACTATCTTACATTCCTATGAACAAAAGTACCTCCAATGTCAGGATTTCAGTTTATACTTGAAAAAATTATATATCTCTATGTTGCTTATTATAAATATTTCTCCAGCAAGCCCTGGGTTAGAGGTGTGCTTTTCACATATCAATTTTATTCCCCCTAGATATATGTTATGATAATCAGTCATCTGTCGTAGCACCAGCTTGTATAGAAAGATTATTTTTGTCTAATGTCTCATGATTGTAGTTAAATATCAGTTGGCTTTGTTCATGGTAGAAAATTGGTCACCTTATTGCCAGGATGCAGAAGAGAAGAAGCTGGTGTTCCACGCTCTCATTTGATACCACTCCTCAACAACTATAATTTCTAACTGACCAGGCTTGGATTCACATTTTCCTCTACATTTCAGCAGAACCAGCAGTTGAAAACCAACCATATACCCATGGCTTTTGGTTATATTTTTGATTCAAAAGTATACCACACTTTCCTTTGTATCCCAAAGCCCACGTGTATTCCACAAGCAATGTGCATTCAGTCCCAACTCTAAAATTTCCCTAAAATTTTAACTGATTTCAATACAATAATATAATCAAATCTCCTCTGAGATGCAAGGCAATTTTAATTGTGAATCACTGTAAATACTGAAACAATTAAAGACAGTCAAGAAACAGTAGCACAGAGTAAAACTTGCTCTTCCACAAGGGAGGATAAAGAAGTAATAATGAAGCAGCAGTCCATCACTGTAATCCTACAGTGCACTGCATGGCCTCCCACACTTTCGTTAGAAATCTTTGAAAACTTTACATGACCCAGAACTCTTACTTTCTTCATCCCAGTTAACTGACAATCATGTGAAAAATTTCCAGGAATGTCACCAGAATGGGCAGTTCATTTACCCACCAGAACCATGGTTTCTATAGCCTTTAAACCTTTGCACACAGGACAAAGAAGAATGAATCTCTTGGCCCTGTAGAGTGGATTTTTTTCTCAAGGGATTCGGCTTTGGAAAATTTTGTTTGTTTGTTTTTGTTTTTGTTTTGTTTTTGATACCATGGTCTCACTACGCAGTTCAGACTCATAATAATCTTCCTGTCTCAGTTTCTCCAGCACTGAGATTACAGTGCTGTTCCACTGTGCCTGGTTTCAGACCAGTATGGCATGCCTGGGTTTTGGGTGCTGGCATATTATATGGTACTGGGAATCAAACATGGGTCCTTGCTCTTGCCAGGCAGGAGCTCAGACTGTCAAGCTATCTCCCTAGCCCAGTCCTAGAAATTTTAAGACAAATTTGCATTTCAACATGTCTCAGCTTGTGGTGGCTGTGTCCTGGCAATGCTCAAGGTGTCTTTCTTATTTTACTTTTTCTTTTTTTTTTTTTGGAGAGTAGGAATTGAGGATTGAACTCAGGCCCTTGCTCTTGCTGGGGAAGCACTTATTCCACTGAGCCATTTCCCCAGCCCCTCAAGGTGTCTTTCTTATTGTCCCACATCAAGCAGAGGAAAAGAGGGGTTCATCAGCGTCCTTCTTAACAAAACACTCCAGGGGACTTGGAAGATTTTCACTGAGGTCCCATCTCAAAACGTCCCATCACTTTCCATACCGATTACAATCTAGGCACCAAACTTTGACAACAAAAGCTTTGGGGCAATATTTCAGATTCAGACTATATTTTCTACTCACTAGTGATAGTGTTCAGGAGCAGAGTACTTCTATTTTATGGTACATTTGTACTTCCATTGACAGGATGATTATAATAGCTAACATTCAAACAACAGGGGTCAAGTGTTACCTTCTGTTTACACCCTTGTTGCCTTTTCTCAAAAGAAGCGAAGAATATTACAACATTCTGGTGATTGCAACAATTCACAAGGAAAGATTGTAAATATATATGCATTTGTCTCAGTTAGTCTTCTCTTGTTGATGGGATGAATTCCTGACACTCACAAGAAAGGGAAGGCATGTTTAGCTCACAGTCAGTGGAGGTTTCAGTCCATATTCAGCTGACTCCAAGGCAGAATGGCACATGGCAGAGAGCCACCTTTCATGGCCAGGGCAAAGAGCTGGAGAGCAAACAGAAGGACCACAGCCCAAGCAGCTAACAGCTCCTGCCTCTTACCCTGAAATGCAAATTAGTTGCCCCAGGTAATCTGATATCCACACCCAGCAATCAATCACGAACTCCAGAAACTGCCCCAGGACTGCAGGAGGTGTTAGGGGGACAACTAGAAACAAGCTATAACAACATTAAATAAGAGCACACTCAATCTCATATAACAAATACTTTTATGTCATAGATATGACGTAAAAGTTCAGATAATCATTGATACAATTATATTGAGAAATTTCAACACCATACTATCACAAATAGGTCAGCCAATCAAAACTTCAACAAAGAACTAACACAGCTGAAATACAAAACTTGAGCAAATGAACTTAACACTTATCTACAGAATGTTTCATTCAACAATAGAATATACATTTGTTTTCATCGCAACGCAAAACTTTGTGCAAAATATACTAAACCTGAAGCTATAAAGCATGCATAAGTAAATACAAAAGAATGCATAAAATATCCTGCATACAACCAGATCACAGTGAATTGAAACTAGAAACCAAGAGCAAAAGAATCCAAAATAAATAAACATATGTACATCAAATAATATACTCCTGGATAATCAATAGAGCACCCCCCAAAAAAAACATGATGGAATTTTAACAGTTTGTAGAATCCAATTACAATGGAAGCACAAAAACTGAAACCAATGGAACACAATGAAATCCTTTTCAAGACTGAATTGTGGAAGTGAATGCTGACATTAGAAAAAAATCAAACCATGAAAGCAATGTGTTGATGTGCTTCAAGGCCATCAAGAATCTAAACCAATGTAGATCTGCATCTTGAGACAGGAAAAAATATTATGGACTTCAGTGTGGAAATTATATATATAGATATAGATATAGATATATAAATATATCTATATATAGATATATATATTAAAGTATATTATAAAGATCGTAATGAAAATTAAATATATGTATACATATAAATGATATTTTCTTTGGTTCACCTATATATAAAACATACACTAAAAGAGACAGCTACTTTAATGGATGATCTGGGGAAAACTAGTTATCTATATGCATTAAAATGAGCCCAGTTCCATTATCAACCTGTAGAAAAATACAAAATGTATCCAAGTCCTAGATATAAAAACAGAAACTCTGAACCTCTTGGATCATAACTAGTTGAAGACATAGGCAGAGCAAGGATTTCCCAAACAGATATCCAGTTGCATAACATTATAACATAATATAATATAATTAATGTAAAATAATTACTATATTATAAAGAATGAGCAAATGAAATTATTTGATTTTTTTTTTTTTTGTGTTCCTTTACCAGGAATTCCCAGCCTTAGATGAAATTTAAAAGCCTCTTTCCAGAAAAGAGTTAGCAATAGTGTAAAGAGACATACTATCAAATATCAGAAAAGCCTTTACTTACTTCTTCCACAGAAAACTCATAAGGAGAAAATACAAAGAAGTAAAAACTATTAGGCTCCAGAAAATGAAAGACCCAATTAAAAATGGGCAATTGCAAATAATAGATCCATCTTCGAAGAATTATAAATGACCAAAATAAGTACAACAGCTTAGGTCATTACAGAAATTCATGCCCTCTGACACGTTGAGCCGGGGACAGATGCTGACAAAGGCTTGTAATCCCAGCACTGGGGAGACTGAAAACAGGAGTTTAAGCTGCAATGAGTTCCTGTACCAAATGCATTTAAAAAAAAAAAGAAATTCAAACCAAACACTTTGAGATTCCATTTCATATCAATAAGAAATAAGATTAGTCACATCAAGATGGTGAGGTTGTGGGGAAAATGAAATCTATTTCTATATGACTCAAGTGAATGTAGACTAATAAGAAATCAGGATGGTAGTACCTCTAAAAACTAAAAATGGCCAGCAGTGGTGGCACATGGCTGCAATCCTTGCACTGAGGAGGAACACTGAGAGTTCAACACCAGCCTGGGCCACACAGTGATCTTTGAACCCAGTCTGCAGTGAGACCATGTCTCAAGAAGCCTAATGTCCTCCTCTCCCTCCCCAAACAAAACCCCTAAAAATTGGACTCAACCAAACTTCTGTGTATCTTTCCTAAAGAATTAAAGTCATAATATAATAATGGTACCTATATACCTATACTACTAGCTGGAAAACTCAAAATAGCTAAATTATGAAAGCGACTCCTAAATCTATCTGCAGAAAAGGAGCTAAAAGTTTCAGCACAGTGGAGAACTATTCAACCAAGAAGAATACATTTGAATTGTTTGAAGGAGAACAGATGAAAACTTGAGAACATAACACTAAATGCAGTAAGTAAGGAAGAATATATCACCTGGTTTCTCTAATAGTAGAGACCAAAACAGTGAATATTTTAAAGTGAAAAATAAAATAAGTGGCTGGAAATCGAGAAGTAAACCCCAAGGAGCTGGAAAGGGGATATGAAAAGGAAAGAGAGAAGGGAGGACAAGGAACAGAGAAATTGGTGAAGATGCGATATAGGAATGTATCATTTTCCCACGATGAATGCAATTATTAGGAAACAAATAGTAATATGATATCAGCTTTTAATATTCAGTGTCACACCTGGCCATGTGCTCTCTCCTGAAGAACATTCCATGTGATGAGAAGCGTAAGGTGCTCGCTGCACCTCAAGAGCATAACGCTAAGCAACATAAACCTAAGGCAAAAGGTCAAGGGTGACACGGTTTCTTTCAGACAAGAAATACAAAATGTAAATACTTTTTTTTTTAATTTTTAGAGAAGAGTCTACAGGATGTTCAGGGTCTCACTACTAGATCAGACTCAGTGATCTGCCTGTTCACAGACTCCCAAGAGCTGGGAGTACAGGTATGCGCCATCACACTCAGTCTCAGTTGCAGTCTAGTTGAACCCAGGGTTGGGGCCAGCGTGGCAGGCCCAGGGATTGAACCCCGCCTGCTTGCAGGTGCTTTAATACTGAGCTATTTAGCCTGGCATGGTGGGGCATGCCTGTAATCCCAACACTCGGGAGGCTGAGGCAGGAGGAGTGTTGTGAGTTCGAGACCAGCCTGAGCTACAAAGTGAGCTTAAGGCCAGCCTGAACTGCATAGTGAGACCCTGTCTCAAAAAGACACACACAAAAAAAAAGAAAGAAAGAGAAACAAAGAAAGAAAGAAAGAAAGAAAGAAAGAAAGAAAGAAAGAAAGAAAGAAAGAAAGAAAGAAAGAAAGAAAGAAGGAACTGAGCTACTTGGCAGGCCCTAATGTGAATGTTTCAAAGAGCAAAATATTTCAAAGACATATACTATAGGAAACAGGCAGGTGGACATTCCCGAGATGGGACAAGCTTGTAGACTTGCAGGCAGTGGGGAGGAAGCACACTAGAAATGAAATGAAGGACTAGGAGGTGCTGCAGGTGTGCCCGTTTACCCTCGAGGTGTGGAGTCGTTATGCATCTCAAACATGTCCTGATCCATAGACATCTGTTAAAACTTACATTTTAGGGTAGAATTTACCTCAGCTGTTGCTGTATTGCATTAGGATCCATGAGTCTCAGTGTGGCGGACTCTTCTAGGGCAGAAACAGCAGCAGGAATGAGGAAAATACAGACATGAAGATAGCAGCTGGGTTAGGTGAGGCCCAGCTGCCTGGGTGGGGAGAGGGCCCCCGAGCAACAGTATGTATTATCTTTATACCTTTGCAGGGTTAGTAACACGTGACACCGCATTGCCTAGTGACTAACAGCTGACCCTAACCCACCAGGGTGCTCATCTCAGAGCTACATTGCTCGCCTCCTGCAGGCAGTGAGACCTAGTCCCACTCGCACACATTTGCCCAATTTTCTAGCTTCCGTGGCTCCCATTATTATTGGTTTTGTTTATCATTGGTTTTCTGCCTATATGATCTATATAATGCTAATGGTTGGTTTGATAAAATCTTCAAGTACTCTGAGGCTACAGTTTATCTTTTCCTTAAAAAAGCTTTTATATTTGAGATTATGATATTGAACGTGTTACTGTGGTTTAAGAATTATTGCATCCTTTTATTTAACTGAATCTTTTAGCACTACTTGAAAACATTTGGGGTATCGTTTTTTTTTTTTTTTTTTACTATGTTTGATATAGTCTGTTTTATGTTATAAATATGACTATTCTTGCTTTCTTTTGGATTATGTCTGCTCAAACATCTTCAGGCTTAGTATATCCTTAGAGATGAAATTAGTACTATGATAACAACATAGCATGAAAATAAAGATAAGACAACAAAAAGAGGAAGAAAACATATAGTTTTTATTAAAGCACTACATGTACACTCCATTACTGCTGGATTTCTATTTTTGATGTCTCATTTTGCATCTTTTTATATTGGCTATCACGTAATGTATTAAACAGGTTATAAATATTATAATTGTTTCATTTTATCTTCAAAATAAGAACGTGAATGATTTTATTTGTATAAATGATTTATGAATGATTGCACACCATGATAACAATGAGACCACTGTGAATGCTTTGTGTAGTTACCCTTCCTAGTGACTTGCATAGCCTATGACATTTTTCTGTGTTTTCATTCCTCTTGTGACGCTGAATTTGAGAAGGTATCTTTTTTTTTTTTTTTTTTTTTTTTTTTTTTTTGGAGGAACCAGGGATTGATTTCAGGCCCTTGCACTTGCCAGAGAAGCGCTTGTTCCACTGAGCCATTTTCCCAGCCTGAGAAGGTATATTGTGGACAGATATCTTCTTAGCTTTTGTTTGTCTAAAAACAAAAGCTTTGTTAAGTATAGAATTCTTGGTTTTTTTTTGTTTTTGTTTTTGTTTTTCTACTTTTTGTGTTCCCCTTAGATCGGGCAAATCTCAGACCACTCTTTCCTGGGCAATGAGGTCTCTGCTGACAAGTTTTCTATTAATGTGTATGAGATATGAATTTCATTTCACTGTTTGTCTTGGAATTTTTTCTCATTTTCTTTTATAACTGGGAAGTGGTTGACTTAAGTCAGACTGGTAATATTTAACCTGCTTGTACTTAATATTTGTTTAATTTTCTAGGTTTGGGAATTTATATGTCTTTTTTGAAAACAAGAAAACATTTTATTTTAAAAAAGAACAAAAGTTAAGAAATGATACAGAATTTCAAAACAAGATGATAGGAATTCAATAATTGTTATTATATTGCATATTGTTATCTTCAAAGTAGTTGTTAAATTATCAGATATAATCATGTATAATTGATCAAAAAATTTAAGCTGTACCTAACAGTAAACCAATAGAAATTATAGAAATTTTTTTTTTTTTTGTCTTTTTGAGACAGGGTCTCACTATGCAGTTCAGGCTGGCCTTAAGCTCACTTTGTAGCTCAGGCTGGTCTCGAACTCACAACAATCCTCCTGCCTCCGCCTCCCGAGTGCTGGGATTACAGGCATGCGCCACCATGCCCGGCTCAGAAATTATAGAAATTAGTAAAATTATTTTAGCTACCAGAGATAGATAGATATAGATAAACATCTCTCTCATATATATGGATGTATATATGAGATACATATTAAAAAGTCTTACTTTAAAAGCTCATTTATACTGTTAAGTATATGGCTAATTTCTAGTATTAGCATTGCAATATTTTCAGTTTTAGGTGAAGTCATGGTTTCCTGAATGTTTCTGATACACATAAGTCATGGAGTATTACACTTTGAAGGATTTGGTCCTTATTTTAGATTTTATAGTCTGATTTCATTTGCATTGATTTTTTTCAGAAATCATATTTTTTAGCGAAGGGTCTATAGTATGTTCAGGGTCTCACTACTAGATCTGACTTATAGTGATTCGCCTATTTACAGCCTCCCAAGAGCTGGGATTCCAGGCACACACCACCACACCCAGTCTCAAAAGCTGTCTCAGAATGCCCTGGGGGTGGGCTACCAGAAATTATAGAGGCTGTTTATTTTTCTGAAATTTTAGTTACTTCTGTGGTTCTACCACTACATCGTGGCCTAAATCTCTGCAATTTCTCACCATTTCAACACTAAGGGATGGTTAACATCCAAGTATGTCCTCAAATTATAGCCGCTGTACTTCGTCTCAGCACAGTTCCTTCCAAGGGCACATTGTCTGTGTGGTGGGAAGGTTCTTGGTACACAGGAAAATTTGAATTAAAAAGTATAGAGGTTATCTATGGCAACTGAATACAGAATTGAAGAGTAAATGGCACTGAAATAATGACAATCAGGCTACAGCATCTATATTAATAATGTCCTAAATAATATATAACCAAAATTAATTCCCAAAATCTAGTTGTAGCCATTTATTTGGATCTGCAGTCTCTGAGCTATTTTGTGTCTGTTGTTAACAGTCAGCTATAATATAAAGGCTTTCAGACTTAACGATGTATAATGCCAAAGGCAGTCTGTGATATTTATTCATATAAATTCTCAAATATTCTTGCCTCAGGGTTTCCTGTGTGTGACAATTGCTACCTCCAATATTTTCTAGAGTCTTTTTCTTAATATATTCATTGTTATATCCTAGTTTATGTGAATTATCAACAGTCTTGCTGATTAGATTCTGGAGTATTTTGCTATAGAGTAGCGTGCCCACATCATGCCCACCCTCTGGTGCACGGGCACTATGCTCCACAAACTTCAATGTCTATTGCTGTGAGCAGTTATACTTGCCAATAGCACACATAGAGGTTCGTCCAGAATTGCCAATGGCACACATAGAGGTTTGTTCAGAATTCTCATGTCAGTGTCAGTACCACAGTACATTCTTCAGCATGGAACTACCAAATACAATTACTGGGTCATAGTGGAAAGTAATTTCAATTTTCCTTCAATTAGAAAGTAACTAAAGTGAGCCAGCTGCTTTACTGACTATATAATGAATAATACGCCTACTTATTCCAAGGCATTTTGAATTCCACAATCAGCAGTAAAGGGTCAGCTGTGGTCTTGCTTCTCTGAATTTTCTAAGGTTTTGTAATTCATAGTGATGTTAATTTTTTCCATACTGTGATGAAATGCCCAAGATAACTTGAATTAGGAAATATTTATTTAGGTTCCAAATATAAGAGTTTTCAGACCAAAGTCACTTAGACTTTTGGAACTGTGGTAAGGATGTACAACAAGGAGGGAGATTGGGGTTGAGGAAAGTAGCTCATTACATAGAGACCACAAAGCAGAGGGGCAGGGCGGGCATATGTAGTAGATAGCAACAGGCACAGGAAGAGATTCACCCTGCAAAGTCGCACCCCAGAAGCCAATTCTCCAACTGTTCCTTAAGTTTCCAGGACTCCTCAATAATGCCACCAGCAGGGTCTAAACTATTCAACCGAAATAACTTGGAGAAATTTCAAGATCCAAACCATAAAAGTAATTTTAATTAAGAAAGACTGAATCAACAATGTATGAATTATACAAAATATGAAGTAAATACTAGACCTCTATTTAGAAAGAATGCCTGAAATCACTCATATTAAATGGAAATTTTCATTTTACAAATGTTTTTCTTGCTAAAAATGACTGATCTAAAGTGTAATAGAAGGCCAGGGAGGGAGCTCAGTGGCATCAGGTGCCTGCCTGGCAGGCAAAAAGTTCTGAGTTCAATCCCAGGTACCAAAAATTAAAAATAAAGTAAAACAAAGAGAGAGAGGCAGACTTAAAATGTATTGATAACAAGTGTTGAAATTGACCTAGAAATATGTCATCAAAGTCATGATTGTAATTTCACTTCATGCAACTCAAGTACATTTCATAATGAGACCCTGTCTCAAAAAGACAAAAAATAAATAAATAAAGTACATTTCAAAGAAATATTAAAGCAAACCTGTACAACTTACAAAGGGTGAAAAATGATTTTTTTCCATTTTCATAAGCTATCAAATGATGTTTGATAAACACTCATTTTCCAGAAGATTGAGATAGTTGAATGATTTGCAAAGAATCTCAGCATCAGCAGAGATATTTAAACTCGTAATGAGTATTTGTATCTGAAAGGAACTATTTGTGAAAACTCATTGGAAATATTGTACATCATTCCCTAGGCCATTATGTTTTTTGTCAATAGTTTAACCAAAACAAGACAGCATATTATTTCTATCTCATACTAGTGACAGATAAGAATGGGTAGAAAAATGAGAGAAATCTAAGCTGGGGTTCATTTTCATCTGTAAATATGTTCTCTTTAGTATTTTTCCAATAATCTGTGTGCTATTGGACTTGTTGCCAATTTAACAGATCTATAAGTGACACATTTTTATTTTTAATAGTCTTGAAAATTTTATTTAACTTTTTATTATACTATGAATCATTAGACTACTAAACAGGAAGACAGACATTCCTCCCCGCAGAGCAGTGCTTCCTAGCCAGCTCACTTCTTCACTCACCACCTTTGTCATAACCACGGGTGTGAGCAGGGCTTTGTCCTGTTACTTCTCTTGCTTCTCTGTGTCTCCACTCTAGTCAGGATTTTTATCTAGGTCACTCTCACTTCAGTCTCAATCTGTGATCTTCAATATTCTCTCTTCTATTTCCAAAGTGAATGTGACCTTAAAAAAAAAATATATATATATATATATATATATATATATATATATATACATATATCTTCATTTTTTGCTGTGTAAGTACCAGAAATTAATTACTGCTGTAGTCCAATTAATGGCTGTCTTATTCACTCATGCAGAAAACATTATGGTAGAAGACAGTTTACATTCCTATCCTCAGCATCCTTAAACATGTATTTTGCTTCTTCTGTTTCTTTTTGTTATAATCAACTTCACACCGCTGTAGTTTTCTGTATTTTATGTCACATACAATCTTCTCTGAAATGTCAAGCAAGAAGAAAAAGATCTCAATATGAAATATTCTTTTTTTTTTAAAACCTACCCCAGGTATCTAGCAATTTGAACCAGCTTCTGCCCTGTCACTGCCCAAGTAATTGGCTGCCTCCTTTCTTGAACTTTTAATACACAGACTTTGTTCCTTAACTTTTAACTACTACAAACCCAGGGTATTTTTGTACAATAGCTCCTTCTTTTTTTCCATGTGTCTAGTGAGTTTAGCTCTTTTTTATATCTAGTGACATGGATGGAGTTGGTGAGTGCTGTCAAGTTTTAGTTACCACAAGTAAATCATCTCACCAGTATTGCAGAAAGTTTTCAGTTGGTTTTCCTATATGGCAATTGCATGCTTAAAATTAATATATGTTATTTAAAATTTATATTTAATATTAAAATATATTCTTTATATTCACAAAACTTATTGTGCACTATTTTCCACAAAAAAGAAAAATATCACAATCTTCTATTATCAACTAATTTTAAAAAAATTAATGTGTGTTAAGGTAGCAAAATCCATGAATTAAGACCATTTAAACAAATACTTCAGTATCATTCATTTTTTATCCATTTTACAATTTATGCTGATCACTTATTATAATGTTTTTTTTCCTTACTTTTTTCCTAATTGTGACATGATGCGATATTTTTCATTGTTCTTGCAAAACTGACAAGTAGTAATATGTATTTATTTAGCTGTTACTTTTAATAGAAATATATTTATATTTCATTTGACTCTAATATAACTTTATTTTGTAATAACTCATCCACTCATCATCTCTTTTACTTCTTAGTATGATAACTTTATTTGACTTAAGTATATTTTGAATGTATTTAATAAAGGGTCTCTCTACACAAATCAGACTCATAGTCATCTTCCTGTTTTGGCCTCCTAAGCGCTGGATTACAGGCATGTATCACCATGCCCAGTCTCAGTTAACATCTCAGCCTACCTTAGGGGTGGGGCCGGCATGGCATACCAGGGATCAAACTCTGGTCACTGCATCTGCCTAAGTACACACTTTAATCTGCTGAGCTATCTGGCTGGGCCTTATGACTTATGTATTTGTGTTGATATTTTGTTATTTTTATTTAATGGAAAAGTCTTGCAGAAATGTGATCTACACAGTGTTTATTCTTACATAACCCACAATAAATTCAAATTTTCTTCTTTCATTATTTAATACATGATTAGGAAATCTCTCTATTTAATGTGTTCAATCCCATATTCATACTTGCAAAAATCCACTGCTTTTAATTAATGTACAATAAAATGTTCAGACTTATTTTGTAAACATATTGATATAGCTATATCTAATTTTGCTTGTTATTTTAGTACTTTACATGATTACTGGTCACAAAGTAAATCAGTTGTTGAATACTGGTTCTATATACTAATAACTAAAGCCATAGAAACCCTAAATTCAAAGGTCAAATTCATTGTATATTAAGGCCTACCAATGGTATTTGGCTTATATTTCCTTTATAAAGGATAGTAAGCTTTATTCTATTCTTTGCCTTGTATAGTTGTATTTGAAAAGGGCTTTATGTCAATAGGATTAAAATTATCTTAAAATACTGCATTTAGAAAAATATCTTATGCCTGCTATATGACTCTTATTGAAAGCCTAAATTAAATACAAATAAAAGTGCTCTGTGAAATTTTTTATGGCTCAAAATTGAGATCTTTTGAGATAGTTTATCACAAGACACCATTAGATAATAATTCAGGAGCTACTGACATTTCAGCTTTAGTTGAAAAATTGCCGAATCTCTTATTGCTAAAATTTCACATATGCAGTCACTCAGTTTTGATGGTTCTATGGATTCTTATCCAGTCGTATTTATTGCTGAACACATGTAATTTACAAACTCATTTGAACACAAAAAAGGTAAATGATCTATTTCAATCTAATATTTGAAGATATATACTTATTCTAAAACAAATAGAAATGATTACTAAATTGGAAATAATAAAGATGTGTTTCTCAATGTCATTCTTAAGAAAAAAATCAGAAATCTTTAAATAAACATGTAAAACCAAAGGCATTTGCAATATTTTGATATAATAGATACTTAAAATAATGTAATTATATTCAGGTTTTGTCTTCATTTAATAATAGGTTGTTCCAGAATGTTACTGTTTATTAGACACCTTTTTATTTTTTAAATTTACTCATATGAGCAAAGGTAGGACAGGATAGTGGTGTAATGTCATATGTGAAAGAAATTTATGGTTTTAAAAATGTATTTAATACTAAGTCTTCAGGCTCTCACTTCACAGATTAGACTCCTAGTGATCCTCCTGTTTTCAGTCTCCCAAGCACTGGGCTTATAGGCGTGTGCCACCATGCCCAGGCTCATGGAGGGAATTTCTTTATACTGTTAAAGTTGGAGATTCACGGACTTCATTTGTACTTTGCTTCTTTAGAGTCACTTCTTAAAGTAGGCCTCAGGCAACTCATTAAGAGTTCTTAAAAACCTTATTTATACTGTATCACTCTCTGCCAGGTCTTGATTCTCATTCATATATTTTCTCTGCATAATTTTAGATTAATGTGCTTGAAAAAATGATACCAATGTTAACAGCCTCATAGTATCTTTATGAAAATTCTGAGGGTAATTTTACATGGTAATTTGCACCTGGAATATTAATAAGCATTCTATAATATTGTCAGACAAAGTTAAGATGCTAAAAAGTGTGCTTCCCAAGGAGATTTGAGTGTAAAGGATGACAGTAAGTGATGAAGAAAAATATATGTATGTCTTTCTTTTTAATTGGGGCTTGAACTCAGGAACTTGCATTTGTCAGGCAGATACTTGTGCCAGTGAGCTAAATTCCTGGGCCCTATCTACATGTCTTCTTTCATTAAATATTATAAAATTTTTATTGTGAGCTGATACTAAATTTTAAAAATTCCCTGAATATTACATCAGACTCATAAAGTTATAATTCCACATGACTGAAGTAATATTATTCACAATGTTTTGCCAGAACCCTGTGACTATTTTGGATATCAAGAAAAAAATATATATGTACTTAATGTGTCAATGATGTTACAATCATTTAATAATTAACCTAAAGATAGAGTTAAGGTTTTCAAAAGGTAATGAAGTGTTTGTTAGATTAATTAGAACTTAAAGAGGAAATAGCCTAGATTTTATTCATATAGCATATGACAAATGGCATAGCACATGGTCTTTTAATGCACTATTAAATTGCAACTGTCTTGGGTAAAAGAAATATACATAAAGGCTGTCAGGAGAACTTAAAGTAATATATCATCTCCTCATAAATAATAGTTACCTGTCAACCTGGAACTGCTTGGTATGCTGCAATTCAAGTTAAAATAGAATGTTTTGACTTCTGGTCTACCTGAACTGCTTTAGAATACACATTATTTAATGCTATTTCAGAAGCACTTAGGCCACTAATTATGACTAACAGTGAAAGCACAGATTACTTAAACAGGAGAGTTCTGTTGTCAGATAAGTTTGTAAAATACCACATGTCCTGCTCGTGCAGAGTATTGGCCTAGTAAGCACTACGAACTTTGATTTGAAGTAAAATGTGTGTCATTTTATTTATTCTCACCCTCTTATATAACAATGCTTTAGAGTTTTACTCTTTGACACATTTTGTTTATTATTCACAATGAATTTTATATGAAATATAACTTTGTGATACCTCATCATTATATTTCTACTGATAATAATGTTATGTACAAAGATTTAATTACACATTTAATGTAACCTAAAATAAGCCTTACAACTGAGATTTAGCATATTTCTCTTGGGCTTCAAATATTGAAGGTATTTTGTATAATATATCTCTATTAAGTATTTGACTTTTATTCTATGTTCTGTGACTTGACAATAATTATTTTAAATAGCAAAACTTTTAGATGTTTTGATTATTGTATTCTAGTCATCTATGCTAAAATTATTCTGAAATGTAGATTCAATGGAAACTTGGAAGAAATAAAAACTGGAAACCTAACAATGTAAAACTATTCATGTTTATAGAAGTTTTTTATGAACTTTGAACTAAACTAAATTTGTTCAGTAAGTACAGGACAATCTTGATGTTACAGTTTTACAACATATGTAGTCAGTGATACTATATCACTGGAAAGATTTTTTTTGCTCTTGCTTTATCAGCGGTCATGATAAGACTCTGTCTTTGGAAATGGGCTTTCTGGTTTCGGTGACGATGATGAATTTCCAGAAGAGAAGAATAATGACAAGCACTTAGCAACCAGAGGTAGCAGTATGACTATTATAAAGCCAGATTGCAAAAAACTCATCAGAATTTTAACCAATAGATAATTACAAACTGACCAACATCATGTAATTCAAATAAGTTACTTAAGAAAAAACTTAACCGTCATTTTTATTATGTAGGCAATAAATTCTAATGATATAATGAGATTAATAAACAGCAAAAACAACCTTGAGCAATCCCAAGTATGTATAGTTACTAAAACTTTGTAGTTCTGTTTTACTTCACAGATACGGACAATTGTTCTATCCTGGGACATTAGTATCTGTTTAAAAGGCTTCCATAATTTTTTTAAAAAATCATAAATTTTTCTTCTGGTGTGCCTTGAAAACATCTGTATCATAGTTAGCTTAACTGTAATAAGGAATGGAAAATATGTAATTATTTCACCAATTAGCAAATGTTAGTAACTTTGAACACAGAATTCCATTTGCACAAATTGAATTTCCTTTGTTTAAACCTTATTGATAATCTGGTACATAAATATTTCCTATCATGAATTCTTGTTTTCTGAATGTATAGTTAAAATAGAATACAAAGGCACTGCTAGAATCTTCTTAATGTTTATCTGAGTTGTATCAACTGAGCCCTTCTTTCCTACCAATATGATTAATACAAAGAAATGGTATGTCAAGATATCAGGAAGAAGAAATATTTGAGACAAAAATCTTATTTAAAATAAATTTAAAACATAATTAAATTTAAATTGTCTTCTTATAATTGTATTTATATGATGAATCTCTTTGTAATAGCTGAAAAACTATTTTATTTTAGTTTGTTCTCAAAATATAAAAATGAAATAAAAAAGCCATGCTTCTTGTGTGTATGAACTGATTTGAAAGATAAACTCAGTAAATAAAATCAAACAGCAGCAGTGGTAAGCTTCTCTTCTACCTGTTGCCTTACTGATCACAGTGTTAGTGGATTGAAGATTTATTTATGAAAATTAATTTATTTAGTTAGTATTTAGGCCAGGATGTGCAAGGTGTACAGGGTCTCACTGTGTAGATGAGACCTGTAGTGATCCTCCTGTTTACAGCCTCCCAAGTGGTGTGGTTACAGGTGCACGTGGAGGTGTATTTATACTCCGCAGTTACCTCTGTTATCCATTCGTCAGTTCATCCACATTAACACTCTCACCACACTGAAGAATGATGCCAAAATAATATGGGGGACAGGAAGCAACAAAAACCTGTGTGTCAGTGGCTAACTATTTGTACCAAAATTTGAGATAAAGTTCCAGAAAGTGAGAAGCTTCCCATTTCAATGAAGTTATTTTCAGTCCTATGTACTGGATGTTGGAGAATTCTCTACACAGATAATTGCCAGTTCATTTCTTTTCAAATATCCAAAGATACTAGGACGATGCTAAGTTTTATAAGCCTTCCTAAATGCAAAAGAAATAAAAAAGTTTAATCCACTTACTGTCTTGCCCACGAGGCCCTTAAATTTGAATAGGAACGCCAGAAAGAACGCCTGTCTGGGTTGTACTCACTGAAAGAATCCAGTAATGATCAAGGTATCCTTCAGTGACACATTTTGATAGCAGTACATCAGGGACGATTTTGGTACACAGTAAGACTTTTTCAATAAATATTTAATCTTCTTTAAATAAAAGAGCTGTGCTTTACTATCTATTCCCTATTGGGGTTAGAAACAAGAACCCAGAATAATAACTATGTGATTTAAATTTCCGTGATGAATAATGTGACATCTAATTCACAAAAGCAATAAATAAATAAATAAATAAAGGCATGATCATGGCTCTTCAAATATAAGTGGGTTCCCATAGATGCCATCCTATAGAGACCCTCAGCCTTGTGAAGAGGGAGCTCACTTCTGCCAACATTTGCCTTTGTCAAAGCTCTTTCTTTATTTTGGTTCCCATTTATGAACTGGTAAAGTTTCTAAGAACTGTTTTATTTCAGAGAAAAAAAATAGCATATTTGATTTACAAAAGTAATTGGACTGTGATGCAATAACTCACTAAGTGGGGTTGGCAATTTAGCTCAGTGGTGCAGTACCTGTCTAGCACATGTGAAGTTCTGAGTCCGATTCTCAGTACTTGAAGAGAAAAAGTTACTCCTATACACAATATAACCCCCTGAGTAAGGACAGCAAAGGGAAGCAAATAATAAATGCAAAATATATTTTTATCTATTTTATTAAAAATATTTTAATGTAGTTATATATGTGAAAAACATTAAGACAATAAAGAATGGATTACCAAGAATGATAGGATGTGTATGTTCAACAGAGTGGGTGATTTTGAGGGGAATTAATGACAATGCCCATTTTTTTTACCATAATAAATTTTAAAATTTAACTATTCACCATATTAATTGGTCATAAGGAATTGATCAACTGTGTAAATCAATCATTATCACACAGAATTATGGTGTGTCCTCTTCTATTTTACACATAGAATTTGGCATTATGTCATAATATTATTAAGTGAAAATATCTTGAATCAATTAAGGAATTGGAGAGACCTACAATAGTTTATCTAAGACTACAAAAGAGGACTCCTAGAACAGTTTAGGAAAAGTGGAAGAACCCCTTCAAAAGTGCATACAACAGGAATAAGTATACTCTGCTGCAAATTGATATAAATATGTTTCACGAGAGTATTTTTTAATTTCAGTATTTACATTATGTTTTGAACCATTTTCAGATATTATTTTATAATATGTAGATGTAGTTCCATTTTGCTATTATTATTATCTTACTTTATCAATACTAGCTAA
>PVKA01039482.1:0-19443 GCA_004027165.1 Ctenomys sociabilis
CGTGAGGACAACACACACACACACACACACCCCGTGAGGACCACACACACACACACACACACACACACCCCGTGAGGACAGCCCATCGCGCAGGTCTGGGGCTCCTTCCTCCCAGGAATTTGCCATCAGCACCAGTGGCGCCCAAGCTGGGTAGATGCCCTCAGGCAGCCTGGGAGACGGTGCTGACAGCATCGCCCGGCAGCTTCACAGCTGAGCTCCAGGGATCCGAGTCCCCACAGGAAAGCAAAACCAGGTTCAGAATAGATGGGGCCGGGGAGGAGAGCAGGCGAGAGAGCACGCTCATCCAGAGGGGCCAGGCTCCGTGTTCACCGGGATGCAGCCCAGCAGCACGGCGCCGGCCTGGCAAGCACAGGTTCCTGAGTTCAACAGCACAGCCAGGAAGTGTGTGGACTCCCACGTGGCCATTCACACCAGCTCACTTCATCCCCCCACAACCCCATAGAGGGAATGTTTTCGTCCCCACTTCACAGATGAGAAAACCAAGGCGTGGACACCACCCCAAGCCTTGCATGTCTGTCAGAGCAGTCTCCTTACACAGCTCTCCGTCCACACAGCCACAGCTGGGTGCACTTTTATCCTTAAAAGACAAAGCACTCATGGCAGGAGACAGGGCTGACCTGAGCTGGCAGCCTCCAGCCCTGGCTGCCGCCACAGGTGGAATGGTGGGGGCCCCTAGTCCTTTACAAAGGGTCTGCAAAGGCAGAGAGCCAAGCATCCTGCTTCAGGTGGAAAGGAGAAGAGGGGGAAGGTAGACCGTAGCGCAAGCCTGTAATTGCAGCACTTGGGAGGCTGAGGCAGGAGGACCCTTCACTTTTGGGGACAACCTGGACTCCACAGTGAGTTCAAGGCTGGCCTGAATTACATAGATGAGACCTTGTCTTAGAAAAATAAAAAGGAGGGATGGTCACCACCAGGGTAAGTGTGGCCAGGGGCATCAATCAGCCCGCTCTGGCCCATGTGCAGCCCTGCCAGCTGGGAGTGGCCACAGCACCCGCTGCTGAGCCAACGGCTTGGATTTCTCAGCTTGGGTCCTGGCCAGGGAGCCTGAAAGGACAGGCGACAGGACACTGCTGGCCAGCATCAGGTTACGGCCCCAACCCAGGGCTGGAGTGCCAGGCCAGGATGCTGGGCCTGAGAGCTGTCGGTCAGCTGACAGGAGCAGAGCCCAGGCTGTTCTAGAAGTTGCCACGCAGATGGAGGGGAGATGGCACTGGCTGCAGAGAAGGGGACAGGGTGGGGGAGGAGCCCCACCTCTGTGCCAAGCAGACCAGGCCTGGCTGACAGGGGCTGACAGAAGGTGCTCGGGAGGGCAGGGCAGCCGGCAGCTGGGGCCCAGAGCCTGCGGGGTGTGGGGCCTAGGGACTGGGCTCTCCCCGGCCTGCCCAGGTTGTGGCAGGAGTTCCTGGCACCCCAAAGACCTTCATCAGCCCCCAGTCCAGGTCCAGGGCTGGGGGCCTCCATAAGCCCCCTGCTCACCAGATGAAACATGCTTTCTAAGAGTCATAAAACCGGCCCCACTTGGAACAATGGGCCCTTGTTCCCCATGCCCTTCACATAAACTCCCTTTAGCGACATGCCAGAAGCTTTGGCCCAGGGATTATAGACTGGCCTTCTGGAGCAGCCCCAGCACTCATTAACTAGCATCTACTCCCCCGGCCCACAGAGGCTGTGACCCATCCTCCCACTGACCACGCCCTGGCAGCCTGGCCCAGACAGTGCCGGGACCTGAGAGGTTGGGTGACTCTCACAAGGTCACACAGTGGGGTAATGAGGCTGAACCCCCGAGTCCAGGCTGCTGCCCCTGACCGGACCATGCGGCTCTGGGTTCAAAGCAGCAAGTCTTTTCACAGAACCAAGGGGCTTAGCCCAATGATGGGCCTCCCATGAGGCCTCAGAGCCTCCTGCACCCCACCTGCAGCACAGCAGAGGTGCATGTGGGGGTCAGAGGTGTGTGGACCACAGAATATAGGGCCCCAGCCCATCAGGCACACAGTGTGCAGGAGGAGGTTACGGCCCCAACCCAGGGCTGGAGTGCCAGGCCAGGGTGCTGGGCCTGAGAGCCGTCGGTCAGCTGACAGGGCCAGAGCCTGGGGCTGCTCTAGAAGTTGCCATGCGGATGGAAGGGGGGTGACACTGGCTGCAGAGAAGGGGACAGTGTGGGGGAGGAGCCCCCCCCCCCCCCGTGCCAAGCAGACCAGGCCGGGCTGACAGGGGCTGACAGAAGGTCCCAGCATCTACTCCAACCTCCAGGACTCTCAGACACCGGCCTCGGGTTCTTTTGGAGACTGTGGCATGGAGCTGGGATTTGAACCCACAACTCGTGGTTCACTTCTCCCTAAAATGCTGTGGCTCCTGGCCAGGCAAACCAGATAGGTGACTGGAGGTACGGCCCCTCGGAGAGACGCACAGGGACCCCTCAGTGGAGGAGGCTGAACCCTCCACTGCCCCGCCCTGAGCAGCTGCCTCGGGCCTGCCCTCTGCAGATCTCTGTTTACCTCTGCCACCCCCAGGACAATCCCAGGTAGAAGGGTGACAGAGGCAGGCCCTGCGTCAGGTGATTTCACTGCCATCGCGATCATCCTGGTGACACTGACTGAGCACCTACTACGTGCCGGGCACCAACGCACAGCCCTTGGCCTGTCTCACCTCATCCCTTCCAGTCTCAGCTTCCTGTGAGGTGGGTGCCACTGTCACGCCTGACCCAGAGGAGGAAGCTGATAGACAGGACAGCCGCCCGGGCTGGCACATGGTCCCTCTCACCTCTGCCATGCCTCACCCTGCCCCGGGCATAGGATCATGTCTGTTTCCCAGTCAGATGGCTGGACATGGTGGAGCACGCTTGCAATCCCAGCCCTTGGGAGGCCGAGGCAAGAGCATCTCCATGAGTTCAACACCATCCTGAACTATGCAGTAAGACCTTCTTGTCTCAAAACAAAGACCCAGAACACAGTACCTGGCACAGAATGGGTGCTTAATAAACAGACTTGATGGGTGGATGGAAGGAAGGAAAGAAGGGAGGAAGGAGAATAACAGAAAAGCAGCTGGAGGTTAGTGGATAGATGCATGCAAAGGTATAATTTAAAAGCAAGAGAAAATCTGGGGACACAGCTCAGCGGCACAGCACCTGCCTAGCTAGTGCAAGGTCCTGAGTTTGATTCCTGGTCCAAAAATAAAAATAAGAGAACTTGTTATTTGAAGAGGTGTTTCCACTCCCAGCCACCTCAGGAAAGAAGAGGAAGTTAGGTGCAGTTTCTGTGATACGTGAAAAATCCCCTGGCAGAGGTTTCTGGAAGGCAAGGGAGTGTGTTGATGTTTTAGGGACAGGAAAGAAAAACAGCACCCGGCGCGTGATGGGCTTCAACAGGCCGAAAGGAGAGCAGGCACAGCAGCGCCCGCCCCGGCAGCGCCCGCCCCGGCAGCGCCCGCCCCGGCAGCGCCCGCCCCAACAGCACCCCCTCACACGCTGCCGCTCGGCCAGGGTACTGTACATCACACACGGGCAAAGCCCGAAGCTCCAAGTCTCTGAATCCAGGTAAGGATCAGACACCGCGCCAGGGCAGACCGGGCACAGAGCTGTGGGCTCTGGCCGGCCCCAGCCCCAACACTTGCCTTCAGCTTTCCCAGGCTTATAGAGCCCCCAGGAGTCAAGAGAGCTTGCCAGCCCCGGGGTCCTCCTGAATTTCCCTTGGTAGATTCAGCTAGCTGGATTCTGCGGGGGAGTCTTGCTGGGATCGCCCCTGACTGTTCCCAGAGCACAGCCTGTGGGTTCCAGTTTCCAGCGCTTCCAGCTGGCAAGAGGCAAGGGAGGCAAGGACCCGGCGGCCGGGGACAGCAGGCACTGGGATGGGTGGTCCAGTTTTGTAGTTTCCACAACAGCGTTGAGGCAGGACCCAGCACTCAGAAGGCTGAGGCAGGAGGATCACAAGTTCAAGGCCAGCCTGGGGTACTCAGCTAGACCCTATCCAAAACCTAAGGACATAAATAGAACAAAGGAAGCAGCATTGTGGCCCAAAGCACTGAAGTATCAGGATGGCCTAGCGTCCAAAGCACCGCTTTCCGTTACTGAGCACCTACTACGCACCAGGGAGACCATCTCCCAGGGAGAATTCAACCCGCCCTGGGGCCAGGACTGTGATGCGGCGGCATGGGGGAGCCCCCCACCTTCCCACCAGCAGGGGACACAGAGCTCCAACATGAGCCACGTCTGTCCCACGGTCTGCCCTTCCTCCTTAGGCCCGCAGACATCCACCGGAGCAAGCCACAGACCTCACGGCTGACCCAGGCCAATCCCGGCCTTTCCCAGAGGGAAAACTGAGGCCCAACGAGGGTAAGAGTTTGCTCAAGGTCACACAAGGTGTGAGCGGCACACCAGGGATCACCGAGCTACACCTGGAACCTCTGATCAAAGAAGAGCAGCTGATCAGATTTCATTCTGAGCGGAGGAGCCGGCTGCGGCGACCTCGGACCCCGCTGGCTCCTCCCCCAGTGGAGTATCACGTGTCCTGGGCTGGGAGGAGGCTGGGCTGGGAGGAGGGACGGGGTTCCCTGCCGAGCGCCAGCGTTGCTGACCCCCTGGGAACAAGGGCTGCCACTGTTCCCACAGCCCAGGCTGGGGGAGGGGCTCCCTGTTTCGCGTCTGCGCCAAGAAAGGAGGCCTGAGCTTAGAGCTGGGGACTTGCTCGGTGGCAGCGCCCAGACTCCTGGCTCAGATGCACCCTGGGCGCTCCAGCCTCTGGAATCTGCGTCTCCAAATCTGCTCACCACCTGCACGTGGGTATGCTGAACAGTCACGTTCCGCAGGGAGCTTCCACTGTGCTGGGTGCTCACTTTTGGGGACTTCGGGGACAGGCAGGCCTTTCAAGTGCCGGCTCCCCACTCCTGGCCCTGCCTCCACTTCCTGGTCCTGCCCAGACTCGGGATCCTCCCGCCTCAGCCTCCCAAGGGGCTGAAGTCCTGTCGCTTGGTTTGCGCCCAGTCTCAGCTTCCCTACCAGGGGTGCAGTTGAGGCCTGGTCCCTCTACTGGCTTCGAGGGTGAAATGCCAGGGCCTCACCTTCACAGAAGAACCCGAGGCCTGGCTTGGGTAATTACCTCCTCCAGCGCGTGTGCTGGAGATTTTAAAGGCTTTCCAAGCCATGACTGTTCACAGCTTGTTCCCCTGAGAGACACAGGAGACAGACAATCCCTGCGCCAGGTGGGCAGCGCCGGCCCTGAGAGGCAGAGTCCCTGGCCCAAGGTTCCAAATGTAGGGACAAAGCAGAGTCCAGGGCTGCCCACCCCAGCCCAGCCCAGAGGCACTGAGTGGGAAGAGAACAAATCAGAGCTCAGCCAAGCCAGGCGCTGACCTGGCTGCACCCTGAGTATGAGGCATGACTTCAGGTGACGGCCCTGTCAACTTTCTGACTCATGATTTCCATACGGTTGACCAGCAGTGTGACCCTGGGCAAGCGGCTTTACCTCTCTGAACCCTGGCTTAACTGGGCTAAACCACAGTCAGTGGAAATCCAGCCAACTGTCGTCATCACTGTGCTGTGGGTGACAGAGGGTCTTGGGGGACATCCTTGCAACTTCCTGTCCACAGGACTGTCCTGGAGGGGTGACGGCAGACTCTTGTCTCGACTTCCAGCTGTTAGGTCTCCGAATAGGGCCACACTAGCCTCCCCCCCAAAAAAAGCAATCCCTCCCCACCTCCCCACCCAGGCCACTCAGAGAAACTAGACCCTGGGGACAAGAGACAGGTGGAAGCCTCCAGGCCAGCCTGGGGACTGGAAATGGGGAGGTCCCCACCGGGATGTTCCATGGTCTCTGGAGGAAGCAGCGTGAGCAAGAGGAGCCAGCCTGGGTGGAGGGCGAGCTCGGGCAGGGCCAGGAGAGCGGCCCTAGTGCACCATCGCCGTCACATCTGTGCGCCCGTCTGAGCCTCTGCAGCTCACTGGGGACACATGGCAGGGAAAGTGGATCCCGCTCCAGCCACGGCTGCTTTGCCAACTTGGGCGAGTCCCTGACCTTGATGATCATCAAGAGCCAGGCAGTGGGCACAAAGCCCAAGCGAAGAAAGCAGGCCCACGCCCCCCCGCCACCCCACTGGTGCCCCGAGCCAGGGAGCTATAGACCCAGGCTCGAAGGTCGCAGTTACATTGACCCAGGACCCCGAGACACCACCTAGCTGGAGAGCCAGCCACACAGTGACCTGAATGTCCCCCCTTACAGACCCAGCCCCCCACGCTGTGCCCTCTGCCCTCGCAACCCGGTCTCCATATGGCAGTGGAGAGGTAAGGGAGCTTATGGCTCAGCAGGCCTGGGTTGGGACCTCTGCTCCCCTTTCTGGTGCTCTGGAATTCTGAGAAGATCGCTTAACCTCCCTGGGCCTGTTTTCTCAGCTATGATAGAGCGATGAGGATCCATATTGCTGGAGCTGGGTGGGTGGCACCCCTGGGAGGCTGAGGCAGGAGGCACATAAGTGCAAGACCTGTCCGGAAGACCCTATCTCAAAAAGAGTACCTCAGGAGGGTGTCAGGGTTAAATGAGTTAATACACAGACTGCATTTCGGTGGCGAAATCCCTGGCATGGTGTAAGTGGCCAGTAAGTATCCCAGCATCATTTGCTGGCCATTGGTCCTGAATCTGAGAGGCTGCACCAACAGCAGCAAGCAAGCCAACTCCAGAGATACGCAAGCTATAGCTGAACCCTGCAGCCTGCTGGGTTCACAGCCAGGATGGCCGCACAACCTTTAAGATGCTTGGAAATTCCTGCCCGAGAAACCGCGCAGCCCACGTGGCTCCCTCCAGATACAGCGGGCTCGGGTGGGACAGGTGGGATGGGACCGGACTGTGTGGGGTGGCAGAGTGTTGCCCGCTGGGACCTCGGGAGCAGCAGGTGGTAGCACAGGTAGGAGCAGGGAAGGAGACCAGGCAGAGGTTTCCGGCATGCTTCTGACTCTGAACTGCAGAGTCTTGATTTCCCAGCTGGGAAATGACGCGTTGTCCCGGCCCTAGCAAGCTACACCCCTCAAACTCCATGACCCAAGAGGGAACAGGGACGCCCTACCATGTGCACGCACGCCCCTGCCAGCTATAGCCACCTATATAGTCCTCCCCCAGCCGACTCCAAAGTGTCCCCATGGCCGGGGAGATGGCTTAGTGGAATAAGCGCTTTCCTGGCAAGCACAAGGGCCTGAGTCCGATCCGGTCCCATAAAAAAAAAAAAAAAAAAAGAATGAGAAGTTGCCAGGGAACCTTCAGGGCCACACAAAGTGTCCCCATGTCCCACTGCACCTGGGCAGAAGCAGGGTGTTCCAGAGCTGGATCCCTAGGCTGTCAAGGGTGTCAGGGACCCCACCACCCCACCATCACCTCTGAGGGATCTGCCCTGTCCTGCAGGCTAAGAGGTCAATAGAGAGGGACAGCTGACCTGGTCGTGTGCCTTCGGGCGCTATCCACAGGGAAGGGCCCAAGTCCTTGCAGCGGAAGGGAGCTGTAGCCGAAGCGGCTGGCAGAGTAGACAGGAGCCCAGGCTGGGATGCACTGATTCCCAGGTGGCCCGGGCACACACACCGCTGGGCTGAGTCAGTCACCTGCCAGACCTGCTGGACAGGTGGCAGGCAGGCAGAGGGCGGGAGAACAGGAGGCCAGGAGGTGGCCTTGGGTGCAGGTGAGGCAGGGCTACTGCACCCCTCAGGGAGGCTGTGAGGACAAGGAAGTGAGTGGGGTAGGGGGAAGGGAAGGCAGGGCCTGGGGGCCAGGGTGGCAGGCATGGAGCAGCAGGGCTGAGCTCTGTTCCCCAGGCACAGGGAAGGGATGGTAACAGGCAGACCCTCTACTACTGAGCCAAACCCCCAATTTGGCTCACTAAAAGAAGCTCTGACTACCTTGACAAGTCTAGCCTGGAATTTGCAATCCTCCTGCCTCAGCCTCCTGAGTAGGTAGGATCAATCTGCCACGTACCAATCTACCCAGCTGGGCCAGCTGGGAAGGATCAGGTGTGTGTGGAAGTGGGAAGGGCCCGGGCTTGAGGCTGTGCCCTCTCCAGAGCCTCTATGTGACCTCATGCAAGTGTTCTTGTTCTGAGCTTCGGTGACCTCCTCCCTGAACCCGGGTAATCGTCGCTGGCCCTACCCTCAGGGCTATCATGAAAAAGGACTGATACTGTGCGGGGACGGGCTTGGTGGAGCCTGGTGGGAATCCCAGTGCTCAGGAAGCCGAGGCAGAAGATTCACTTCGGGCTCAAGGCCAGCCTGGGCTGCAAGATGAAATCAAAGTCAACCTGTACTAATGAGATCTCATCTCAAACAAAATTAAGAGATGAGACCTGCAGAAGGGCTCCTGGCTCCAGGGCAGAGACAATAACCAGAGCTGCAGCTGGGCGTGCTGGCGCAAGCCTGTAATCCAGCACTTGGGAGGCTGAGGCAGGAGGGTGCCTACAAGTTCCAGGCCAGCTTAGGCTACACAGTGACTTAAAGGCTTACCTGGACTACACAGTGAGACCCTGTTTCCAAAGAAAACGTGAACAAAGGGTGCTGAGGAAGCGTTAGAAGGATGGGTGGCTGCCCGCAGCCGCCTGGCCATGGTGGTTGTCTCCACTCGCCTGACACCTTGGGGCCCATCATTCTAGGCTGGGTGGGGTTCATCCTGTGCCCTGAAGGGCATCCAGCAGCAGCCTGGCCTGTGCCTCCTAATGTACCCCCCACCTGTGCCAAGCCCAAACAGCCTAGTTCTTGCCAAATGCCCTCTGGGGAGTCAGGCTTCCCCAGTGGGACCCCTGCTCGTACCCCAGGTTCACGTGGTTCCCCCTGCTTTGCAAAGGAAGCAGGCAGGTACCACCACTACTTCATAGAAGGGTAAACCCTGCCTGCCACATAACAGCCAGATCCCATGTGGAAAGGTCTGTGACTCCAGCTCCCCAAGCAGAAGCCAGAGACAGGAAGCCGGGCGTGGTGGCGCAGGCCTGTAACCCCAGCACTCGGGAGGCTGAGGCAGGAGGATTGTTGTGAGTTCGAGACCAGCCTGAGCTACAAAGTGAGCTTAAGGCCAGCCTGAGCTGCATAGTGAGACCCTGTCTCAAAAAGACAAAAAAAAAAAAAAAAAAAAAAAAGAGAGACAGTGGGCGAGCTGCCCTGGGCGAGGGGCGCCAGCACACAATACCCTCAAGTGACACGGGCAAAGTCCCCTCCCTATCTCAGCTCCACACTGGGCAGGCTCCGAGTGTAGTGGCGAGAGCAGAGGCCTGGACCTGCCTCACTTGTGCAGGCAGAAGACAGCAGGCAGGGCTGGGGCATCTTTCTCAATGTACTGATGAAAACCCTCCCGATGGAGTAGTCCAGAGAAAAGGATTCCACCTGAAAGCATCCCCTCCCTCCCCTCCCCTCCTCTTTCTTCTCCTCTTCCTCTCTCTCTCTTCCTCTCTCTCCCCCTTTCTTCTGGTATTGGGGATTGAATTCCTTTGCCCTGAGCTACAGCCGCAGCTCTTTCCTTTTTCCTTTGGGACAAAGTCTGCTGCATTGCCCAGATGGGCCTTAACCTGGTGGGAATCCCAGCACTCGGGAAGCTGAGGCAGAAAATTCACAGCAATCCTCCCGCCTCGGCCTCCCAAGTGTGCACTGTTGCACTTCCCGCTTCATTTTTACAAGGACAGGTTGCCCAATCCCAAACAACTCTCCCATCTCCTTCCCAGAAAACCATTTCCTGCAGCCGAGTAGGGGTGCTGAGTGCCACGTGGATACTACGTAACCGTCCCAGAGCTGCACGCAGTCACGTTATCTGTCATAGAAATTAGGATATGAGGCTCTGCTGGCAGCTGCAACTGAGCACATACAGGTAAAAAAAAAAACCTGCAGGTTGGGGCCGGAGAGATGGCTCAGTGGAATAAGCGCTTCCCTGGCAAGCACAAGGTCCTGAGTTCAATCCCCGGTGCCACCAGCAGGAACCATAGTAACCAAGAGCTGGAAGCCAAGGGACAGACAGGCCTCGGGGACGACCAGCTGAATGGCCCAGGGCGCACCTGCGTGGAGGCCGGCCAGCTGGGCGTGGTGACATCTCGGCCTGTTTTACAACCTTGTCAGCAGGGAGAGGCCTCAGCCAACAGCCCTAGTTCCTGGAGGAACAGGATGGATTCCAGCCGCCCACTGGAACTCATCCTTCCTCCTCTGCTTTCTTCTCTTGCAGTGCTGCAGACTTGGGAGTCTCACAGGTCTTGGGCAAGGCCCAGCAGCCTGGCCTCAAACTTTCAATCCCCCTGCCTCAGCCTCCCAGAGCTCAGGGATGACAAGTGTGGGTCACGGAGCCCGGCCTGAATGCAGGTCCTTGAATCTGGTTCTGCCCAGTGAGAGCAGGATGGAGGCTGCAGGTGGCAGAGAGGCAGGGAGGCAGGTTCCTCTCCTCAACTGCCGACCTCCTAAGCCTCCTGTACCCCCTCTTCCCACCAAGATGGGCACCCTGGAAAGGTCCAGGGCTGCACTCACCACTCACCCCGAGCCCAGGGACTTCAGAGCTCCCAGGCCTCGCCCGAGGCTCAACAGCCAATGCTGTAGCCGGGGTCACCGAGGCCTGTAATTATGGCCGGGTGGATCAAACAGACCCTCCTAGGGCTCCAGCTTCACCAGCACAGGGACACTTTGAGTTCCCAGCTGAGCCACTCACCCCTGCACCTCTGTAAATGGGGCCAAAGACACCGCCCTGTGAAGACGACAGTAAGGAGTGAACGAACTCCTCATACAAAGTGCTCCAGATGGGGCCCAGCAGCCCACATTTACGGGGCAGGAGGGGCTTATGCTATTGTCCCGTAAAAACCTTTGGGCGGACAAGGGTAGGCTCAGACTTACCTTCTTGTCGTTTAAGTTTTAATAAGCAAATTAGCTTGTTTCCTCCAAAGCATTTACTGCAATTTGTAATTAGGTACTATATCTACTGTTTATTTAGATTTTTATCTGTGCCCTGGACTGCTTATAAACCCTACAAAAATAGGGGCCTGCAGATTCAAGCCACTCCTATCCCCAGAGCCTACCCCAGTGCCCAGCACACAAGCTTGAAAAATGTTTATTGAACATAGAAATAAATATAATAGGCTTTTAAGGACATAGGAGCAGGGCCAGCCGGATAGCTCAGCGGATTCAAGGGCCTGCTTAGGCAGACTCGGACTGGGGTTCAATCCCCAGCCTGCTGTGCTGGCCCTGCCCCCGGGACCCCCCTGAGACAACGATTGAGACTGGGTGTGGTGGCACACACCTGTAATCCCAGCGCTTGGGAGGCTGAAAACAGGAGGACCACTGTGAATCCAATCTGTGTCGTGAGACCCTTGTGGACCCTGTACTAAATACATTAAAAAAGAAGAAGAAGAAGAAGAAGAAGAAGAAGAAGAAGAAGAAGAAGAAGAAGAAGAAGAAGAAGAAGAAGCCAGACAGTGTCACTTACAGGGGTGCTAACCAGGCTATGGAAAATGATTTTTTTTTTTAAAGACAGGGTCTCACTATGACCAGCTTCAGACCAGCTTTTGAACTCACTATGTAGCTCTAGCTGGCCCACAACCCTTGGTGACCCTTCTGTCTCAGTCAGTCAAAATAAATAAATAAATAAATAAATAAAATCTGGAACCAGATGTCATGCGCACACCTGTAATCCCAGCACTCAGGAAGCTGAGGCAGGAGGGTCGCCAAGAATTCAAGGCCAGCATAGACTACAGAGTGAGTTCAAAAGCCAGTCTGCAATCCCCGGTTCTGCAAAAAAAAAAAAAAAAAAAAAAAAAGCCAGTCTCAACTTCATAGTGAGACCCTGTCTCAAAAAAATCCTACATAAATAAATAAATAATGTGCCAAGGCTGGAGTTACAGCTCAATGCAAAGGCTCTTTGCTCAATCCCTAGTTCAGAAAAAAAAAAAAAAAAAGCGTAAGGGAATTTTCTCGCTGCAGTCGGGGGCTCTGTTGCCCTGTCCACACTGGTGGCTCCCGGAGGAGAGCCCAGGCCCCAGGGTGTGAGTGGCACAGAGGAACCCTAATCTAAAGGACAGTGCTCGGAGGGTAGAGAACATAGCAACAGGCATTTTCTGGGGCTGCTCGCTGCCCACTGCATAGACCGAGGTTCAATCTGCACGTGTACTACTCAGTCACCCTTATCCCCCTGGCCAGAAGGACCACAGAGGCTCCTGAGCGCCACCTGGGACCTCCCTGGTGGAAGGGGTGGGCTTGGGATTCGAAGTGTCTACCTTTTGCCACTTTGGCTCCAACTGGGCCGATGTCAGGGCCCGGATGTGCACCCTGGCTTGGGACCTCAGCAAGGGCACCAGGTGACGGCTGACTCAGATCCGGGGCTTGATGTGCACAATTTGGTGACCCCTCCAGCTGCCAGGGCCCGGGAAGGAGGATCCAGGCCTTCCCCACAAGAAGTCAGGGTCCAAGCCGGGAAACTGAGGCAGGGTCCAGGTGCACAGGCTATGAGGCAAGGGGGACACGGACACTGCAAGCCAGCGTGGCAGTCTGGAGGGCAGTAGCCGTCCACCGCAGCCCGGGCACGGTGCCGGGGACCCCCGGGCTCCACCTACACAGCCCCGACTTCGGCTGCACCAGAGTGACGCCTTTTGAGTTCTAGGAAGTCAGTCTGCCTGCTGAAGGTCTGCCGGACACCCAGCCGGACACCCAGCCGGACACAGGGAGCCCCTGTGGCCACCCCAGAACCGCACCCCCTGCCACCTACTGTGCCCAGTGCTTTTCTAAGTCCGGTGCACTCCGCTCTGGGGTGCTGTCTGCGCATTTCTAGGTGGGAACACTGAGCCCCTCCCAAGGACCCGCATCAGCCTTGCGGGGCAGCCTGCTGTCCAGGGGGGCATTCAGGGGCCCCACATGACCACATGCCCACACCCACTAACAGCTGCGAAGCCCAAGCTCAGAGCAGGGACGCTGTTCAATCGCAAAGCTAGGGCCACACGGACCCTGGCAGGGACAACCAAGAGCCGTCCACTGTGTTGTGGGCAGGGCGTGACCTGGGAAGGACCCAGCTGGAGCCCCTCGGGCGCCCCTACTGGGCAGCGGGGTAATTCTGTCCAGAAGCTGCAGCGGCCCCATCTACGAGCCCCAATGTATTTGCTGCCGCCTGCTGGTCACGAGGAGCACATCACCCAGGCAAGCACAGGAGATTCAAAAACCTAAGAGGCCCCAGGGTTAGACCTTGAGGTCTGAGCTCAAGGGGCGTGAGCTGTGCCCTATCTTAGTCTCCCAGTCCCAGGGCTGCTCAGATATTGGAGCCTCCGACTGCTCAGATATTGGAGCTTCCTGCCTGTACCAGCGGGGTGTGTGTGTCTGTGTTTTGTGGCGGAACCAGGGATTGAACTCAGGCCCTTGCTCTTGCCAGGGAAGCGCTTATTCCACTGAGCCATCATTCCCAGACCCCCTAGCAGTGTTTAAAGGCACAGAGCTGGACATGGTGGCACACACACCTGTAATCTCAGCACTAAAGGAGGCTGAGTCAGGAAGGTGGAAAGCCTAAGCCCAATCTGAGAAACCTAGTCACTTAGCAAGACGCTGTCTCCAAATAAAAAATAAAAAGGGCTGTGAAGGTCTTCAACCCCCCTCCCCCACTGCCACAAATAAAGAAAGCAGGTTTGGGCAAGTGTTTTGTTTTGTTTTGAGATATGATCCTACTATGTAGCCCAGACTGGCCTTGAACTCACGGTGATCCTCCTGCCTCAGCCTCTCGAGTACTGGAATTACAGTCGTGTGCCATCACACTCAGCATGAAGCAATAGCTGATCGGGAACACTGCCCACCGCTGTCTTCCTTGAGCCCCAAGGGGCAGAAATGATGCTGGATTTGGACACTGCTGCCACCCCTGCCCCTCTTGTGAAAGTGTGTTTAGTGCTGTTCCTAGTGTTTTACACATAGTAACTCACTTAATTCTCAAGTACTATGGGAGAATTGGAATTAATCCCACTTCACAGATGAGGAAACCGAGGCTCAGGTGAAATTCCAGTCGCTCTGCTTGCTCTTGTCTGGGCCCATCAAGTGGCCATCCTATTAAACACGCACAGGTGCCCCCCAAGGGAATTGGAGCCAGTTTGCAGCAGGAAAATCCAGAAGCCCGAGGTCCCGCGGCCATGCCAGGAGTGCCTGGGCCCAAGTCCCGGGCACTCAGCCACCCCGTGACTTAGTTCTCAAAGGTCAAGGGAATCCTCCCGCTGTCCAAGGCCTGGCGAGGACAGGAAGGTGGGCACCTTCCCCGGAGTGGGGCCACCTGGGCACATCGTGGGGCTGCGGCGCCCTCTGCTGGCGGAAGTGAAAGGGACAGCAAGAGAACGGGGCGCGCGGCCCTGGCCACTAGCGTAGGGAAGCCCCGAGGGCTCCTGGAGGAGTCTCCCCTGAGTGACAGGCGGCAGGATTCCAGCGCTACGGGTTGTGAGGCCCACGTAAAGAGGTTTGTTTAACGCAGCAATTTGACTCAGGCCACCGTTGTGTGATTTATTTTATTTTGTTTGCGGAACCGGGGATTGAACTCAGGCTCTTGTGCTGGCCAGGGAAGCACTTTTTCTACTGAACCATCTTCCCGGGCCCTCTTGCATGATTTTAAGGAAGACTGAGAGCAGTGTGGCTTGGGGGTGCACACTGAGAAGCTGAGGCAGGAGGATCTTAAGTTCAAACCCAGCCTAGATAACTTATCAAGCCCTGCCTCCAAAAAAAGCGGTTTGGGATGTAGCTCTGACTTTGATGCCCAATGCGGAAGAAAGGGAGGGAGGGAGGGAGGGAGCAGGGGAGGGAAGGGGCCTGCAGGGTCTGAGACAAAGCTAGCAAAGGAGGAATGAGCACACAGGTTCCAGGCCAGCTACTTGGCTGGTTGGTGGCCTTCTTGTCCACTGGAACCTGTTAGAAAGGCAGGAGGTTGGCTCAGCCCGGCTGCTGCTGAATTCCCAGCCCTACCTGAGCTGCCCCAAGGGTCGAGCTCTCTCCTTAGACTTCAAAGCCCCCCCCCCTTTTTTTCTCTCGATACTTTTTTTTTTCTCCTGGTACCAGAGATTGAACTCAGAACCTTGTGCTTGCCAGGCAGGCGCTTATGCCAATGAGCTATCTCCCTGTCCCTAAAAGCCCACCTTCCTTTTCCCCAGATTCCAACCCCTTCAGGATCTGGGAGCCGAGAGGGAGACCAGGCTGGGCCAGTGTGGGGTCACATCCATGCCCCACGCTGCCCATCCAACGACATTCTTCCGAGTCACCTCACCCCACCCCTGTGCCCAGCTCTGAGATGAGGAAACTGAGGCTCGGTGTGGTGTGGGCACAGAGCACCAGGCTTTCTTAGTCTCCAAGGAAATGGACAACTGGAAAAATGGTCGCTGAGGCTCATAAACATGTGTGCAGCAGCAAGATGACCCCAGAGACGCTGGCGCTGGAGCTCGGGGTGTGCAGGTAGTAGCGACGGGTGCTCAGCCAGGGCCCAGCAGGCAAGGGAGGACAGACAGGTGCGTCCCCTCCACACCGAGGCCAGAACCATCCAAAATGCTGGGCTGTGGGTTGTGAGCCCGCAGGAGAGATAGTGGAGACGCGAGCCCAGGGGACCCCACCTCCCCGTAGGCCAGGCTGGCTTGCCAGCTGAGGTGCATCAAGTTAATCGGGTGTGGAGATGCACACCTGAATCCCGGCACTGGGGAGGCTGAGGCAGGAGAATCGACAAGACTTCAAGTCCACATGAAAAAGAAACAAACTAGTCAAGAGAGATTTAGGGCTGGGCAGTGTAGTGGCTCAGTGGTAACTGCACGCACCTGGCACGTATGAGGGCCTGGGTTCTATCCACATCTTTATTTTTTTTAATTATTATTATTTTTTTCTTTCTTCGAATCAGAGATCGAACTTGTAACCTAGCGTTGCCAAGCAGGCGCTTATGCCACTGAGCCATCTCCCTGCCCCCCTCCCTCTGGCACTGAAGATACAACTCAGGGCCTCACACCTGCCAGGCAGGCACACTACCACTGAGCTACAGCTCCAGCCCCTAGCCTGGTTGGGGGCCCACATCTGGGGTCTTAGCACTCAGGAGGCTGAGGCAGGAGGATCATGAGTTTGAAGTCAGCCTGGGCTCCATAGTGAAGCCATGGCAGAGAGGAGAGAGAGAGGCTGTGTCGTGCTCCTGGGGGCTGTGAGGAAGAGGTGATTGCAGAGAAAGAAGGGAGGAAGTAGAACAAAAGAGGCAAAAAGGCTACTCAGCCTTACCTCTGAACTACACAGATGGATGGCATAGCAGGGAAATAAGAAGCGGGTCGGGCCTCTGTCCCATTATCCCTGCTCTGTAAGGATTAAGGCAGAGGGGCCCAGCGAGATACAGCCTCAGTGGATTAAGCACCTACTTAGGCAAGCACAGGGACCAGGGTTCGATCCCCTGGTACCAACATGCCATGCTCAGCTCCAAACCCAGGCACTCTGAGCTGGCCACCAAGACCTGGCATGGTGGCACATGCCTGTAATCCCAGCACCGAGGAGGCTGAAAACAGGAGGACCCAGTATGAGTCCAAACTGTATTGTGAGACCCTGTATCTAATACATTTTAAAAAAGGATTGAGGCAGAGGAACCTTTAGGTCCTCCAAGAAACAGGTCTGGTGCTGCCCTCCCTCCAAGCCCTGCTTCTCTGGCAGCCAGAGAAGGCTCAGCCTCAGGGCAGTGGTACACAGTGCCTCTGTTTTGAGTTTTAGCCTGGCCTAGGGTAGGGGTGCAGTCCAAGGCAGTGAGTGCCTTCTGTATTTCTTGGGTTTGTTTTTTGTTTTTTGAGGCAGGGTCTCACTGTGTGGCCCAGGCTGGCCTCAAGCTCTGATCCTCCTGCCTCGGCCCCCCAAGTGCTGGGAGCACAGGGGAGCACCACCATGCCCTGCTGGATCATCTGCCTTAACCTGGGCTGACCTATCTGTCAATCGGTCACTTTCAGGCCGGGGAGTTGGCTCAGTGGAATAAGCGCTTCCCTGGCAAGCACAAGGGCCTGAGTTCAATCCTCGCCTCAGTTCTGCCAAAAAAAAAAAAAGAAAGAAAGAAGGAAAAAAAAAAAAAATGTGTCACTTTCTAGTGACACAGAGAGCCTGCAGTTCTCTACTCTGCCAGGACACTGTGGAGTAGGGTACTGGGAACTCTGAGCAGGCCCGAGGTCCCTGTGGAGGTGAACCAAGGTGACAGCCCCACCCCCCAGCCTGCCAGTACCTCAGTGGTACACAAGTGGGAGGGAAACAGCCCCCATCTGTCAGCACTGGAGGTGCTGCCACAGCCCCTGGCAGGTGGAAGCTGGGGACCTGCCTGCAGGTAGCCCAAGAGCCAGGCCTGCCAGGACTGCATGGGAAGCCCAAGCACAGGAGAAAAGGCCACGTGCAGAAGCAGGAAGGCCATTGATGATGTCTAGGAGGAAAGCCCTTTAACAAGGAGAACAGAGCCGGAGAGACAGCTGAGTAGAATAAGCACTTGCCTGGCAAGCGCAGGGTCCTGAGTTCAATCCCCGACACTGAAAAAAAAAAAAAAAAAAAAAAAGCAAAACACAAGGGAAGCTGAAGCAGGAGAACCTCACGTCTGAGCCCAACCTGGACAACTGAGTGATTCACTAAGGCTCTTTCTCCAAGTTGAAAATTTATGAATAGAAAGAGCTGGGGAAACAGCTCAGTGGGAAAACCCTGGGTTCAGTCCCTGCACTGAAAAGAGAGAAAGCAGGGTGTGGTGGTGCATGCCTGTAATCCCAGCACTTGGGAGGCTGAGGCAGGAGGATTGTTGTGAGTTCGAGACCAGCCTGAGCTACAAAGTGAGCTTAAGGCCAGCCTGAACTGCATAGTGAGACCTTGTCTCAAAAAGACAAAAAAAAAAAAAAAAAAAGAGAGAGAGAGAGAAGCCTAGATGTGGTGGTGCGCACCTCTAACCCCTGCTGTTCAGGAGGCTGAGGCAGGAAGATCACCACACAGCCTGCATTCAGCCTGAACAGGACAGCAAGGCATGTCACTGTCTTACCATGAAGGACTGAGGGTGTAGCTCAGTGGTGGGCTGTCCCCAGCTTCAGTCCCTAGTAGTGGAAAGGAAAGAAGGGCGGGAGAATGCCAGAGAAAGAGCAGGAGGAGGAGCAGGGTGAGACTCAGGATTGTTCTGGGAATGGGTGGAGATTTTCCAGGAATTCCCCACTCTACCTCCTTTTCATTCCTTTTATGGTTATTTCTGATGGTCTCCATGGCAACTGTCAACTGTCATGGCGCCCGGGGGTGTCATTTAGCTTGCAAACATAAGAAGGTCAGAGAAGGCCTGGTGACCTCCAGGCAGCACCCCAGACAGGAGAAGATGAACGTGAGGCCAGGCCAAGGGAGAGCGTGCTCCAGAGAATAACAATAATCATAATATTAATAATGATAATGGGAATACGGCCAGGGCTGTAGCTCAGTCGTAAAGTGTCCCGTGTTGGAGCACACACACACACACACACACACACACACACACTAACGCCAGGAGTGCTGCCACTCGCCTGTAATCCCACCCTGCAGAAGAGGGTGGAGCCCTTTTATTTGTTTGCTAGAATTTATTCACTTTGTTTGTTTTATTTATTTATTATTATCTTTTTTTTTTTTTTTTTTTTTTGCGGAACCAGGGATTGAACTCAGGCCCTGGAAGCGCTTATTCCACTGAGCCATCTCCCGGGCCCCACACTTAGCTTTTCTGACAGGCTTGCTGTGTGTGTATATGGCTCAGGCTGGCTTGACACTCACCACCCTCCTGCCTCGGCCCCCAGAGTGCTGGGATTCCAGGCGTGCTTCACGACTGGTTTAAAGCCCGAGTTGCTGACGTCGAAGGCAGAGCTCTTCCCCGCCTCTGAGGACCACTGCTCATTGGTTGTGCCTGTGCGTCCGTCCGGGCGGAGCCCACCAGAACTCCGCTCCTCCAGTGCGCTCAGCCTCCCTCTCCGGGCCGCTGTCCAAGCTCCAGACTTCCAGCTGGTGAGACCCCACACTGAGCACGCAGCCCATGAGCCCCAAAGCCTGCGCCTGTGGGGTATTTTTCCCTCGCACCGGTATGGCGTTACCCCAGTGTCAGCCCTGCCTTTGGGGAGGCTGAAGCAGGGGGATCACGAGTTAGAGCCCAGCAAAGGCAATTTAGCAAGACCCTGTCTCAAAATAAAAAAATAAACAGGGTTGACAGGGACAGAGCTCCTAGCTCTGGGTTTGATCCCAGCATAGAAAATAGAGCCAGCCAAATAGCTCAGCGGATTAAAGCACTAAGGAGCCGGGCGTGGTGGCGCAGGCCTGTAATCCTAGCACTCGGGAGGCTGAGGCAGGAGGATTGTTGTGAGTTCGAGACCAGCCTGAGCTACAAAGTGAGCTTAAGGCCAGCCTGAGCTGCATAGTGAGGGAGACCCTGACTCAAAAAGACAAAAAAAAAAAAAAAAAAAAAAAAAAGCACAAGAAAACAGGTGCAGGGACTGGTGATTCGATTCCCCAGGCCTCAGGCCTGC
>PVKA01039483.1:0-19463 GCA_004027165.1 Ctenomys sociabilis
GATATTATGTCAGCTTTTAGTGCTATGGTCATTCACTAGGTAAAAAATAATTATTGAATTTTTGATATAATTCAGCTATAAAAAACCTGTAAATATAATATCATGTATGCACCTTGTACAATACCAAAGCGTTATGAAAACAGTTTGCAATGTATTAATTCATCGACTCTGTATGGTTAAGGTGTTTTGAAACTGTCTGATTGACATTTGTATTTTAATAAAATAAAAATAAATGGAAAAAAAAAGAAAGTCTAATTTGCATAGGATAATAATTAAAAGTTAAAATGTCATTCTAAAACTCTTGGTGGCATCACAAGGTCTCAAAAGAAAAAAAAAAAAAAAAAAAACGCACCTGAATTTGTTCACTAAACATCATTCACACTTTATTCTAAACATTTTCATAACAATGAACCTACCTAAAGCCAATGCTTTAAATATTGAAATCACATCTAATTGTTCAATATGTTATCATTAAACTATCCCATATGACTGAGTTCCTTCTTAATGGCCATTGACATGGACTAGAAATAACCTGCCAAACATATGAAGTGCTTGGTGCCATTCATTTTAGTTGTGGTTATCGAGGTGTATGCATCCAGAGTTCTAAAAGGCTTTTATGATATTTAATGTATATGATTGCTCCTTAATAGGCCTTATATTTTCTTGAGCTTCTTGCATCAATCAAAGAATAAATATTTGATTAACTTACAAAACCAAATGCATTTAAAACGTTTTACTCATGAAGGCATTCATGTAAAATGACCTAAAAATTATTATTTACCTGTTCTCTAATATATGTGTATCCCTTAAAATATCCAGGACAATACTTAGCACAGATTGGTTAATTAGCGCATAATTTTTGAATGAATATAAAGATAAAAACATATCCTTGCATCATTTCTTCATTTTCCAGAATACAAGCTTTGATTGTTCAATAGAGCCTTTCCTTTTATTGATAAATATTGCTTCTCTAACACAAGACCATTAAACACCTGTATCACTGAATATGTTTTCAAATTTAAGTTTAAAAAATTAGTACATATGTTAGTTTTTAATTCCTTTATATCTATCAGTTTATTCTGTTCATTAAAAATTTCAATTAAAATATTCAAATATATTCTCCTCTCTTTGCCACCCTGGTCATACAGAAGTTTTGGCATTGCCTATATGGAATATTTAGTCAATGGTAAACTCATGTATTATCATTCATTACACTTTAAATTGGTTGATTTTTTATACTAACAGGCTTGTTTTTTTGCATGATCAGCTTTCTGAAAGTTATTATTTATTTCCCAAGATACAGCCTCATCTCAGTCCCATGCAAATTTTAAGAGCTTTATTTTCCATTTACTGTGTAAAAGAAACTTAAAACTTCAGGGCATATGGACTTCAAATGGCATTTGAATTAGGAAAGTCTCACTGATGATGTGATGTGTAAGATGTTAAAGGAGTATAAATATTCTACAGACACTAACAAACTCTTAGCAAAAAGTATCTTTTCCAATCCTTTTTCTAAATCTTAATTGACCAACAAACAACTACTTGAACTAAGGGCCTGTTTTATTATTCTTAAAATTTCTCTTGTGAGTAATATAACCTCAATTTCCCAATACATTCTTGGAAACTCTGCAGACTCATAAGAGTAAAATTTAACTATTATCTTCCAGATATTATTATAGAAACTTTTTAACTCTTTCCTTTTTAAAAATCATTTTTGATTATTTTCAAATAGAACACTTAGTTTAAAAGCAAAAGATAATGGTATGCGTTTCAATATTTTATTCCTGAAAAATACGATAAAAGTGTTATCATTTTCTCTCACCAATGACAAATTGTCTGAGAAAATTATTATGTACCTGAATAATATTCACTATTGAATTATAAGTAGATATAAATATAAAAAAGCAAAATCTACTAACTAACAAAAATGCTGAATCATATTAGATTATGCCTACTTGTATAATTACAGCTATAATGATTTGAAAGCTTGTACCCCAAATCTTCAGAAACTTAGGTGATTTTTTGTTGTTTTTTGTACTTAGGAATGGGTCTACAAGGTCTATAAGGTCTCAATACATAGATTGGACTAATAGTGATTCCTTGTTTTCAGCCTTCCAGATTCTATTACATTCCTAGAACCTGGAAGGTAATAGTTACATTTTACTCTGATGAGTTTGCAGAGTTTCCAAGAATGTATTGGGAAATTGAAGTTATGTTAATCATAAGAGAATGTTTAAGAGTAATAAAAAAGACCTGGGATTACACGCTCATGCCACCACACCCAGTCTCAATCCCTGTCCCCACATGCCCTGCGGGCGGAGCTGGTGTGCCATGCTGGGGATTGAAAGTCAGCAGCTATGCTCTGCCTAAGCAGGCACTTTAGTCCACTGAGCTGTCAGGCCTGCCCCAGACATTTAGAATTCATTATAGAAGTGACAAAGCCAGAATGTCAACCTTTATCAAACCTTTTCACCAAGACCCAATTTCTACAGTCACATGAAGTATCAGCTGACATCTAGACAGGATTGCTTCATAAGAGAAAAACTGTGATGTAGGAGGACTTGCTTGTGATATTCAGTAGCCATTAGTCTAATTATTTAACCTCAGCCACAGTCAAAATGCATCTTAGAATTATATATTATTATGCTATGTACAATTTATTAAATACTGAAGATTTAGTATTAATAAATTATCAATATTGCTTCTCTTGAATATTATATTTGAATATTTTCATCTCAAATAGGGGAATTTTTTTTTGTCTTTTTGAGACAGGGTCTCACTATGTAGTTCAGGCTGGCCTTAAGCTCACTTTGTAGCTCAGGATGGTCTCAAACTCAAAACAATCCTCCTGCCTCAGTCTCCTGAGTGCTGGGATTACAGGCATGCACCACCACGCCTGGCTTCAAATATAGGAAATAATTTAAGCATTAATTACAGTTCAAAGTTCAGTTCAAGCTGAAAAAAACTTGAAAATCATATGTCCTGAATTCATCTGATTAAGATTTTTGGAATGATTGCATTGTAATTTTTAGGTCCAGCTATTCCTTACAATCCATTCAGGTATATGAGTCAATTCTCTAGAGTAGACTCGAATATCTTCAACTAAATGTTAACAGAAATATCAACACATTTAGGTTTCCTCAAGACTCTGAATGCATTGCTCTGGCACAATTCTCGTTTTTCCAACTGTCTCTTATTCCCATATTTGTTGGACATAATTTAGCTAACATTATTGTTCTAAAATGTTTTCATATCTTCATGATGTTTTGTTGTTCAAAAATTTTTGTTTTTAGGGCTAGGGAGATAGCTCAGCGGTCTAAGTGCCTGCCTGGCAAGGACTCAGGTTCAATCTCCAGAACCATATGCTGTGCTAGCCCTGGAACCCTGGACATGCCATTCTGGCCACTGAAACTGGAGGTAGTAGTTCATGCCTGTAGTCCCAGGAGGCAGTAGTGCATGCCTGTAATCCCAGGAGGCAGTAGTGATGCCTGTAATCCCAGGAGGCAGTAGTGCATGCCTGTAATCCCAGGAGGCAGTAGTGATGCCTGTAATCCCAGGAGGCAGTAGTGCATGCCTGTAATCCCAGGAGGCAGTAGTGCATGCCTGTGCTGAGGAGTCTGAGACAGGAGGGTCATAAGTAAGAGCTGTGTAGCGAGACCCAGTACCAAATAAATAATTTTTAAAAATTGTGTTAAAAAATGTTTTTTCTTATTTGATGCTTCCCAGAAGAATTAATTTTAATCAATGCTTTAAAGCTTGGAATCCAAGCTAAAATATTTACAGACTTAGTCCTCTACAGTCTTAACTATTAGAAATTGATTTACTCTTATTTGTAAGATATGATAGGACATTATTTTAAATAAAACATATTGCTGCAATTACATCTTAGTAATACTTCTGGTAAGACTCTCCTGCCATACAAACACATGTAGAGTTCAACTCCACAGATGTTGGAAGTGTTTGCAACTATATCATGATTTATTTCCTGTAATTAGCTGCTATATTAACAACTATCTTTTATGTTTTGTTATTCATTGTTTCTAAAAACAAATAAAACCTACCTGACCTGAGGTATGGCTTTAAAGTATCATGAAATGTGTAAAGCCTAAACAGATAGTTTCTTTTCCTTATATTGGGATTCATGGAAATATGCAATAAAATGTATGTTTAAGTTGTCACTTAGATTTTCTGCTATTTTAATGTAAGGAAAGGAAAAAATGTGCTTTTTATTATGACCTCTGAAGGAAACTAACACAGAGAATCACCATAGAAAATATATACATGTTCATGGCAAAGGGTATTCCCTAAGTGATATATGAAAATTTTAATCTGTCAGCAGATAGAAAACACTTAGCCTCATGTCTGAGACATGATGTGTTTGTAATAAACCTAAGGTCTTCTCCACACACATCCTGAACTGAGCTCATATTCAGTAGGAGAGAACCAATATCCTTTAACTGATAGACTGCAAATTGCCATCACTTTTCTGTCATTATGTGTCATTTCTTTGCACAGTTGGCTAACATAGCTGACACTGTTATAACCCAAAGCTCCCTCAAGTTACATGGCAATTCCCACAGCTGAAAATGTAGACGCCAAAAATATGCATGGCATGGTGCTGGACTTGTCGCGTGCGGAGAGAGAAATGACTATAGAGCCCCATTTCAAAACGTAATTTCTGCACAATTTAAAGTAAGTCTTTCATAATTTAATGGTGTGTCAGTAATGTAACAAAATAACATTAGTTCTAAAAATCAGGAATTGTGTAACATTGAAGAATAATTTATTTCACATCTCTTAGTATATAGCTTTCTTATTTACAAAGTAAGAATATCAATTTATATCTAAGAAAGATTTTAAAATTCTGCTTGTTTGTGAGTGTGTGTGTGTGTGTGTGTGTGTGTGTGTCTGTGTGTGTGAAAAATTACAAAGCAATTCACAATATGTCAAATTACCACTATTTTCTGCAATGGAAAGATGACTATAAAATAACCTACATTTTCCTAGTGAAGAAGCCTTGTATATAATAATATAATAGTTGAAAAAAAAGAAAGTTTATATCAAGGAATATGAAAAAAATATACAAGGAAGTGTTCTTAATGATCTTAGAAAATCAATTAAAAATCAGTTAAGATGATTTTAAAATGAAGTCTGCTCTCAGATTTCATTATTTATGTCAGTAGCTTCCTGAGAGCCCTTACAGTGGACTACATAGCTGTTGGAAAATATACACTCATTATTTATCTCCTTTTGTGTGAAAAGGCCTTCAGGTGTTTATGGAAGACTTTTATCAGGAAAATTGTGGAATTAAGAATGCTGTATCAATGCACACAAATTATCTGTGATGTATCACCATTCCCTCCAATCTCACACTGGAAAGGATTTGGCTGGAGGAGAAAGGGATCAAACCGCTATCAGTAGTCCACCTGCTCACACAGGCTTGCTCTGTGCTGCTGGAGGAAAGCCTGAAAGGAGTCTTGGCTTCTGAGCCCAGGTAATTGGGCCATGGAGACACTATCTCTACTCTTGCCTCAAGGAAATTAAGTTATGACTCTTCAAATCTCTCTTTGAGACTGTAAATAGTACTATACAAGCAAGGCTGAAAAGATTTTATATTTCTACAAATAACTAATCTGTATTTGCATTCCATATGTCAGATCTCAAATGCACTATGACCATCAAACAATGTTAAATTTATAATTCATACACAATTAACATGCACCATTCTACTTAGGAAAACCTCATTTCACAGAAATCAATAATCTATTTAGGTGTTAAAAATTAATTTGACTAACCTGTTTTGAAACATATTTTTAGCCTAAATGACCAGATGTCAATGATATCTCTACAATTGTTAATTTTTTCTAGGAATGCAGTGAAATATTTTTAAAATATTATTTGCAATAAATAAAAAAAATACTTTGTAACAGTTCCATATATACAGAACTACCATATCAGAGTGCTACATATGTCATTGTTGATTCATGAAGTAAATCATAAAGTAATATAGGGGCTTCATAAGATATTCAAAATATTATAAGAACTGTAATTAAAATACCTAGAAGTAGTGTAACATAACAAAGACTAAGTCTGTCTGTCACACTGTATAAGAAGACTAGAGCCTACTTTCACCACCTACAATCCTAAAGATTGCACATGAATGAAATGAAAGATGCTTTCTAAAGAAGTAGTATAGTGAAGATATACAGATTCTTTGGAAGAGAAATCTTAAGAAACTGAGTACATACTCTTACAGTTGTAAACATTCCAACATACACATTGCTGCTCTTGGTCAAACATTGTCTAACCTCAAGGTCACATTAAAGGAAGTGTGTATTACAATTATTCTATGGCTGAAACATACTATTGTGTTTTGGAGGTACTTACTGTGTTTCTTCAGATCATAAGATTTTTTTTTAAGGCTGAAAATGTACTGTAATAAGCTGATGCTGTATTACTATTGCATTTCTCAGAAAAAAACTAAAATTGAAGGTATCATAATACATCAAATGTGGTACATCAGTAAAAAAAAAAAAAAGCACAGCATAACTACCTAAGATAGGCAAGGCTAAGAGATACTGCCAGACCTTCAGCATACAGCAACCCTCTTCCCAAGATTGTACTAGGCCTAGCAAGAAAAGCTGTAAACAGCAATATCATAAACACAAAAATGTCATTTCTGGGATGTCCTTACCCAAGGAAAGATGGAGACAAGTTAACATAACATTTTTTAAAGATATAATAAAGTGAAAATCTCTGAGAGAAAATGTCTTTACTACATAAAAAATATATGGGATATAACAAAAGCATGCATATGCTGTCTGGCTTTTGTTCATATATGCCTGAATTCCTACCTGGGAACAGATGGAACAATGGGGCTGAGGTCAGTGGGAGATGTTTGGTTTTTGTCATGTGTGCACCCGTGTCTCTGGACATTAGGGGTGTAGAAAGCAAATAAAAAATGATGAACAAAAAAACGGAATGCTCAAGATCAATGGGACTTTAGGGAATCATTCAGTCATGGTTCCTCCAGACTTCAACATTTCAATATATTTGAAATTTCATGAATGCATCAAATAGAACTCATTAAACAAACAACACAGAATTTGTTAATATCACCCCTCCAATCCCCTCTGTCCCTAGCATACTCTCTTAGAGTACAGGCACGGAAGACCTAACTATTGAGAGGAATCCCTAACACTGTTTTTTTCTTTTTTGTTTTTTGTTGTTGTTGTTGTTGTTTGTTGCTTTGCATTTTAGGGAAGGGTCCATAGGGTTTAGAATCTCACTACCAGGTCTAGGCTGGACTCATAGTAATCCACCTGTTTACAGCCTCCCAAGAGCTGGGATTATATGCATGTGCCACTATGCCCAGTCTCAGTTGCTGTCTCAGTGTGCCCCTGGGGCTGGGCTGGCATGGTAGACCCAGGGATTGAACCTGCAGCCCGTGTGCTAGCTTTCAGGCACTTTGCCCTAACACTTTATAAGGTAGAATTCTGGCTAGTCCTAAAGGGCTCCTTCTTTTAAGCAAACTAGACAGCAAAACTAGACACTGCAACTTTATTAGTATCGGTGATGTTCGGAGCAAATTCAGCTCCTGAAATCTGGAGGGGCTCCACCAACTGCCCCAATTCCTTCCATCGGAGCATGCTTACTTTGTGGTGTCAATCCTGAGGCTCCATTGGGCATCATAGTGGCAGGTAGTGGAGGAGCTGGGGTAACAACTGGCACCTAAGAAATGAGTGGGCAAGGTGTCTCTGTTGTTTATACCCATAGCACCTCTCATAGCCATCTGGCCCATCTGCATCTCTTGTTCTCACATATCAGGGAAAGTTCCCTGGAATCCTTCCTGCTGTCATCATGTCATCTCTTCTTTTTGCCTCCAAATTTCTCCTTCATGACATCTATGATGCTCTTCCTTCATTATGCAGCAATTCCATTCTCCAAAGTTCTTCCATCTCATCAAATCCTGCCTTATCAGCATGTAGAGCACCCTCCATCTCCATCTCCAGCTTGTCATCGGCTTCCTTGATGTTGCATTCCACTTGATCCTGCTTCTGCTGCTTCTCCAGTCAGTGAGTGCCTTCTATCACATGGCATATTCATATTCAAAGTAGCCAGCCTGTGCAAATCAAAGGTGGCTGCTCTCACTCCTTGTGAAATTACTGGTTCTTTATAACAAGCTTTACTGCAAGTCCTTCTTCATCATCTAACTGGTCCATGAGCTCCATAGTCACAGGCAAAGGAAATGTAACTAGTAGGAAAGACCCTTCACTGCATCTGTGCAGAGCTTGTCATGCAAGCTGGCTTCCCTGAGAACTCAACAAAGCCTTTTCCTGAGGGTCTTCCTCAATCATCCACAATGACTATAGCCCTTTCCACCTGGTCAAACACAGAACAGCCTTCTTCCAGTAATTTGTTGCACACATACTGATCAAGGATTTGAACTGTAAGGGATGGACTATGGGGGGCAGAGTGCACGCGCAGTTGTTTTCAGTGGAGAAGCACATTATCCAACTTCACTTTGGCAATCTTTGAAAGGGTTTGTGTTTCCAAGCAGATGAAGCCAAGGCCTTTATCCTTCTGAATGAAAACTTCTTGTGCTTTCCCATACATCTCAAATGGGTTCCTCACTTCCTCCTCACTGATATAAGGAGAAAGATTACCTACAAAGAGGTGGCTGGGTTGGGTGAATATATTCTTTGCTGGTTTCCTAAAATTCTTCAGGTCAATAGTGAAAACTTCGCTTTGGCTACTAGTCTGTTTCCCACTTACATGTATTGGTGATGGCAGTTGCTAGTGATAATGATGCTGATGATGCTTCATTGGAGTATGGGTCAGGTTTTCCAAGTTAAAGGCCTTATTGCTCTGCAGTTTTATCACATCAACTTGACTGAAGACAGCAACATGCCTCCATTCCTAACTTCAACTTCACCAGGACCAACAGTCCTCTCCGCAGAGCAATGGTGATGCTACCCAGGCTCCACCTTTCCGAGATGGATCAACGTATAGAGCACCCTCCATTTTTGATTGCAGGAAACAGTACATGAGGAGCTACACTGAAAGGGCATCATCAAGACTTCGTCCTTAAATACAATTTCCTGAAATGAAGAATAGTAATATATTAAGATGAAGCTTTGGAGGTAATGGGAAGAGAGTGAAACCTGTAGAGAATTTGTGTACTCAAAAGAGGCTAAATGGCAGGTGTAAAAATGGTCCCAATTCTCTAACATTCTTATTGAGATATGTCCAGTTTCTCTTATCTTTCATTGCTGCTGGTCTATGTTGTCTTTAACTAGCAGAGTATGGAGATTTTCTAGCCTAAATTTTATAAATAAATGTTAGTTTCTGTGTTTGGTATAATTTGACGCCTTCGATTTCCATGCAAAAATCTCTACCACCCATGTGAGGAAACCTCGGTGAAGAATGCTGAGGTTTCATGGAAAAAGGGTAAGGGCTGGCAGGCCAGCCCTTCAAATATTGTCTGCAAACTGCACATGTGAGTGATTGAACCCTGCATGATCACTCTGTCATTGTCAACAGTGAAAACCATTTGAATGGAGTATAGAAAATCTAGCACTTTAGTGGAGCAGAATTAACAATGTGTCTGCAGATATTGACCTGTAGGCCTACAACTGGAGTGGGAAGATGCATAACACATGAGTGGCAGGAGCTTTATGTTTCTTATGTGGTCAGTGAAGTCCCCTCAGAGTTTATCTTGTAGTCCTATACATTATTCTGTAGATCTTTGTCTGTATCATCCACGTGGATGAGTCACGACCAATGCTTGACCAGTTTGCTCTCTGTGAGAGCCTGAGAGAAAGTTTTCTCTCCATGTTACTCTCCACAGGCACACTATAAACTTCAGTCTCTTTCCTCTGTGGCTCCGTAATCTCCTTGTTCAGAAAATTTGGATCTCACCTGAGTTTCATGATGTTGCAGTACAGGATCTCCTATGTCCTGAGTCTTCGCTGACCTTGAAAGGCTAGAGCCAAAATGTTGGCTGGCCTTGTGGCTCTTCTATTTCTCGAACTCTGATTTCTGAACTTAGGTTGTTAACCTTCCAGAAGAAAAGCTGATTAGTATCCTGCAGCATATGCCATTCACTTTGCCTTATCTGACTCAATTGATTTTACTTGTTGTACATTTCCTTTTGTATTTCTGCTTTTCACTGGTTTTACTAGGGAGACTACACGATATTTACACATGTGTGTCTGGTTTATTTCACTTATGAGTATATGATCCAGTGACATCCACTTCAGTATAAATGCTTCAAACTTACCATTCTTAATAGCTGAGTAATACTCCATTATATAGAAATACCACATCTTTTTCAACCATTCCTCATGTTGTGGACATCTTGGTTGTTTCCAAGATTTTGCTATCACACATTGCACTGTTATAAACATAGGTACACATATATCACTATGATGCAATGTTTTCAAATCTTTTAGGAAAATTCCCAGTAGTGGGATAGCCGGCTTGAATGGGATTTCTAGTCCTACTGTTTTGAGTAGTCTCCACACTGACCTCCACAATGGTTGTACCAGTTTACATTCCCACCAGCAGTGAAGAAGTGTTCTCTTTTCCCCACAACCTCTTCAACATTGGCTGTTGGTTGATTTCTTGGTATATAAGTCTTGCTCTATCTAGGTCTTAACCATCTAGCAGAAAAGTATAAAAATGAAGTACACATCGTGGGGCCATAATGTTAAGCTGAGCTGTAAATGGCTATGGTTGACAACTTCTTTGAATAACTCACTATTGCTGTGGATTGTTGAACTGTGTTGGATTATGTTGTCGAGTTCAAGCACCTAAGTTAGTTGAATGACAATGGAGTGCCCACCTATGACAAGTGTAGACAAAGGAAGGGGTATAGTAAGAACAAATCATAATGTGTGTTTATAGACAGTACAGTTGGAATAGATAATGCTGTGCTTCTACGTAATGCTATGAGAGGCAAGATCTGCACTAATGGTGGTTGGACAAGATATTATGTCGGCTTCTAGTACTATGGTCATTCACTAGGAAAATAATTATTGAATTTTTGATATAATTCAGGTATAAAAATAAGATAAATAAGCAGCTACACTCTTAATTTATTGATAAGAGACATCTGCTAAAATAATATCTGTAAATATAATATAATGTATGCACCTTGTACAATACCAAAACATTATGAAAACAGTTTGCAATGTATTAATTTATCGAATCTGTCTTGTTAAGGTGTCTTAAAACTGTTTGATTAATATTTGTACTTCAATAAAATAAAAAATAAATTAAAAAAAATGAGTGACAGGAGCTAAGAGACTTGCAGCCTGGAGGAAGTAAAAAGGGAAAGGCTTTCCTTTCCTCCTCCTTCAGAGGAGCTTCAGTCTTTTCCACTGCTTTAAGCATTCTCCTTCAAGTTCTTCAGGCTTCCCATACAGCCTCTTCAATCTTTTGACCCAGACATTTTCCTTTCTGATACTGACTTGCACAGAACTCTTCTGTGAAATCCAGGCCTTCAACATTTGATGAGCTCCTTTGACTCTCCAGCATGTACACAGCCATTTGCATTCATTGTGGAGGCCTACTTAATAATTATTTATATATTTTGTAATTTCATATGATATATGAAATAATACATCTATTTCTTTTATTGACATCAATAAACACATTAAGACTGTTCATCTTCCAGATGCATATCACAGCATGATCTAGTGCTCAAGCCCAGTGAAGTCAGTTTCACTGAGTACAGTGGAGATTCCAATTCTAATTCACTGATCCACAGCACTATGAAGGGGCTGGGATGATGGTTCAATAGAATAAGCACTTCCCTGGCAAGAGCAAGGGCCTGAGTTCAATCCCCAGTTCCATATACACAAAAAATCATTATGAAATAGGGTGGCATGAGTTTTGTGAAGCATAAAGTTTAGGCGAGGTTAGCTATTCAACCATACAAAAACTTGTTAGAGCTGCTAAATATTTTATGTATTAAAATAATAATATCTTATTAGTATTTTTAAGTTAGTTTTCATGCAATTTAATTTTTATTAAAAACTTTGAAGCTATTGAAATTACAATATAATTCTTAATTCACACTAAATTCATATAAAATCTGAATCTCTGGGCAGGACTCAGCATATTAAAGGCTCTAAAGCAATGTGGCCTGCAAAGACAAAAGATTTGCTACTTTTATCCTTTAATGAAAAAACAGGGGCTGGGGAGACAGCGTGGTGGTCTAAGTGCCTGCAAGGGCCAGAGTGTGATCTCTGGCATGCTATGCTGGCCCGAGAATGGGAGAATCGTGAGTCTGAGCTGTGTATTAAGACCCTGTGCCAAATAAATACATAAATAAAATTTGAAAAAAAAATTCAAAAAATATGCAGAGTCCAAAGTTTGATCTCTGGACTTGCATAAGCTTCCCTGGACTTGCCTCAGTTGTGCTAAGCTGTGCACTGGGTCGGGGCATGGTGGCATAGGCCTGTACTCCCAGCCCTGGGGAAGCTAAAACAGGAGGATCACTGTGAGTCAGAGCTGGTAGAGAGACAGTGTACCAAACACATAGAAAATAATTGTTCATTTTCTGGTATGAGAGTTCAACTGAACTGTATGTATATATATATATATATATATATATATATATATATATATATATATATATATAGAGAGAGAGAGAGAGAGAGAGAGAGAGAGAGAGAGAGAGAGAGAGAGAGAGGCAACATACTGCTTATTGTCTCTACTGATAATTTGACAGTAGTTTTTCCTCCAAATGCAACAAGGGAGTGATTAAATCCAATTTCTTTCTTTCTTTCTTTCTTTCTTTCTTTCTTTCTTTCTTTCTTTCTTTCTTTCTTTCTTTCTTTCTTTCTTTCTTTCTTTCTTTCTTTCTTTCTTTGCTGAACTGGGGATTGAACTCAGGTCTTTGGGCTTTCCAGGGAAGCGCTTATTCCACTGAGCCATCTCCCTGGCCCCTTAAATCCAATTTCATTGTGATATAACTAATTAGAAGTTTTGACATATAAATTTCCCCACTCATCTTTGTCATTTTAGGAAGTACTTTTTTGGTGATTACATGGTTGTATATTAGGACAGCATGAAAAAAGTAAGTATAACTTGATATATGTATAAAAACCAACACATAATAGACAAGGAGAGATCTTTATAGTTACATAAATTTCAATACTCGTAAACAAATAAAATAAGAAAAAATACCTGATCCTAAGAATTGCTTCCTTTTGAAGTTTTGGCTTTGTATAAATTACAAATCATTGTTATGTTAAAAAAGCTATAATAATAGTAGTTAATCTTTAAATCCATAAGCAATTATTAATAATTATGGCACTAAAATTTTAGATCTATGCTTATATCGACTATCTAAGGATACACTAAATATACTATTTCCTATTAAAATATGTTAATGATAAGCTATATACCACATAAACTGTCTTATATCCTTCTACTTATTTCAAAGTTATTAACACTACTACATTAATCTAGTTCTTGAAACCCTCTTGGGTCTACTCAAATTCTAAACAATATTCTTGGCTCATTACTAGTAGACTTGAGATTGCACTCTGTATAAACACTCAATAAACTGATACAATGGTTAATAATACTGAAGACTGAGCATCTGCATCCACTGTCAGGTCCGAATTTGTCTTGATTAAGGAGTTTCTATTGTAAAATCTGGTCATAAGGGAATCTAACTTATCTCTGATGAATATGGTTTTGTATTTCTTTTTTTTTTTTTTTTTTGTAATCCAAGACTCCACTTTCTCACTTATTTTGTATGTAGTTTTGTATATTCCCTAGATGTAGAATTCTATTAATTTCCTAAGGCAGTAATAACAGTGCAAAACAAACGGGCCCCTGCAACTGCTTGCAGGCACTTTAATCAGCTGGACTATTTGGCTGGTCCTCCAACATATATTTTTAAATAACGCCTTTTAGAGAAATATTATGCCATGAGAATTTATTTGAACTGCCATGAGAATTTATTTGAACTACAGTGAATGTTTAGCTTTCAAAACATACCATAAAGGATGCTTTTTGATTAATTCTCCTCATTTCAAACATTTATCCCATCTACCTCCCTACTTTCCAAAGCAGTTCTAGTTCTCTTTTTAATAAAATATTTTTTTATTTATTTGTTTGTTTATTCATTATATTTTTGGTACAGGGTCTCACTGCGAAGCTTGAACTCATAGTGATCCTCCTACCTCAGCCTCCCCAGCGCTGGATTACAGGCATGCACCACCATGCTTGGTTTTGGTGGCCAGCATGGCACACGCAGGATTCTGAGGTCCCCTTGGCATGCAATACCAACAGTGACATCTGGGTCTTTGGTCTTGCCAGGCAGGCACTTAGATCACTGAGATATCTCTCCAGCCCTCAAGTATTCCTATTTTATTCTATTTTTATATTTCATTTTATTCTATTTTAAAGAGTAGAAATAGAAGTGAAAACAAATAGAAAGGACAGAAACAGGGTAATATACATCAATGCATATGTTATAGATTTTCAGAACAGGAATAGCTAAATGACAGGAGTTGTTATATTATCTATTTTTACTATCAGATCTAATGCTCAGAATAATTGATATAGTTATACAACATTGGGGAAATAAATTCAATATTGGTGCTTGCTTTCAAGAAATCTTAATTATTTTTCCTTATCTTTTTTTGGTTTCAGTTGATTTTAAAGAGAGTATAATAATCATGAGATACTAGGAATGGTACACATTTAGAAGAGCAAGATGAGAGGCATTCAACCATGGAGTTCGTATTACACATTGCTGTCCTCAATGTAGTTGCTCAGATTTCAGATATTAGCATACAAAGTTAGTCAAGATGAATATTCTAAACATTCACTGCTTTTTTCAAAAGAACTGATGCAAATTATGAGTACAGTCATTGCAGCCATCCTGTAGATATACTTGTGTGTTTTTCCCTATCTTGCCTACTTTCTCTCTTCATTATTTAATCCTTAAATTCAGTTTCCTTCCTTTTTACTGTATCTACTATTCCTTTCAAGGTTTATTTATTCTTTCAGGTTCTTTCACTAGGGAGACCATACGATATTTATACATGTGGGGCTGATTTCTCTCACTTATGAATGTAGCTCCCAGTTATGTACACTTACCTATAAAGGATTTGAATTTGTCTTTGTAGCGGAGTAGTACACCCATGTATAGAAATATCACGTGTTTCCATCCATTCTTCAAAGATCATTAACTGTGCTATGCTGGTGGCCCAGATGACTTGAATCTATTAAAAATATTACACTTTTGTAGGCATTTTGGCTGTAAAAAGAGCCAGAGATTACACAGTGCAATGTTTAGAGAATGCAGTGCATCAGGATTCAGTGCATGATGCTTATAACCTCGCCTTGCCACTGCATGTCACTGAGCGGCGCTGACACCAGTTCTGAGCACAGCTCAGGAAGACTCATGTGAGGAAGGACATTCTGGAACTGTTTCATAATGTGGCAAGAATGAGCAGATAGGCGTGTTGAAAGAAAGGGCAAGTACTTTATTTTTAGAAATGAAATATTCACTGAGTGTTTTCATAATACCTCATTCAAATAAAAATCAACTTTTTTCTGGTCTCCAATTACATGCTTCTCAATTCCATGGGATCTCTTGACAGAAGCAAAATTGATAGTCATACTTCTGTCAAATTCTGATCTTAATGATAGGTATATTCTCTAAAGAACAAGTTTTCTACATTTCCCTTCTGCCCTTATGATTACTAAAGCTCTTATGTATAAAATTCTTCCAGCTTTTATGATCTTTATAATTATTTACACACATAACTATGAAACAAACATATTTTCTGAAGTTACTACTGCAGTGATTTTTACTTTTCAATATGGAAACTCTTAGCAATTGGATTATTTAGGAGGTATATAGAGATAGGTGTTCTGGAAGAATTTATATGTATTAAAGAGTATTTCTCCATTCTCTCCCTTACTGCCTGCCTCTGAGAGTTAGTATATATGTTATTCATATGTATGTGCTTGTACAATAATGACAAATATTAACATCATCAACAAAATACCTTCACAGTGACATCTAGATCACTGGTGACACACATATAGCATCAGGGGGCACACAGAACCTTTTCTACAATGACATCAAAATTTGTATATGTTTCTTTTTTAAACTGAATCTTCATTTTATTTTTTTGCATATTGATGTCTTCAAATTATTATATTGTTTAATTTTATGGAGGAACAAATAGCAATGACACAATTTCGAAACTGATTAGTAGGACAGTTTCAATAATTATATTGTATATTATTATCTCCGTAGTGGTTATTCATAGTTTAAGATGCAGACATGATACCCTGTCCAAACACTATTAGTACAATTCTTTCTTCTCATTGAATTAAGCGGCTGTAGCTGTATAATTGGTCCAGCAGTCGCCATGACTCATCCACATGGCTGACACTGATGAAGAATCTACAAACTGTGGCACAGGGTTTCAGGGTAAATCCTGAGGGGATTTGACTAACTTTATCACATACAAAAGTTACATTTCTTGTTATATAGGTCACGCTTTGTCCTGTTCTTAAACATCCAGCAGAAAAGTATAAAAGCAAGGTATAGAAAGTAAAGCCGTATTAATATGTTGAGCTGTAAAAGAATCAAGTCAATCACTGACATTGCCAGTCCTATGGATAACCCACTACTATTATGGGCTACTGGACTATATTGGATTATTTTGCTGAATCCACACACACATACAATATTTAAATGGCAATGGAATACCCATCTCTGACAAAACTAAACAAAAAAGAAGGATACAAAAGAAGGACCATTTTGTATCTGTATATACAAAATAGTTAGGATAGACAAACTGAATCTTTAGTATTCAGGTTTAATTGTAGTATTGGCACTTTGAAAAAAAATAAGTGATTTGGGGTTGCAGTTTGGGTAGTCTGTAAAACAATTTGCCATCATTGATTTGATCAAACACTGGGCAATATAGATTAGCCAAGTTCACCCACAAAATTACCTATGTCAGGAATCTTTAGGATGTTAGATGTTGCTAACAGTAAACTGGAGAGCAGAATTCCCTCTTGCATACCTCTTAGAGATATAATAGTTTCCTTTTCATTATCATTTATACTATAAAAAGATATTACCTCTTTGAAGAATTTAATATTGTCATTTTCATATATCCAGTGCATAACATAGAATCAGAAGCCTAGGTAATGAACAATCATCCACTGAATTGTGAATGATGTGCCTTTCATTGTGATTGAACGACACTTACGATATAATACGTTGTTCATGGATATTCATTACTTTCTTCTATATAGAATCAAAATTTAACATGATTTTTAAAAAGTTTTCAAATATTACCATTTTTAGCATCTTGTTTGCACTATTTATTATGTTCAATAATAAAACATCCAACCTTTAACAGCTATCATGAATATGTATGTAATATGTCACCAATAATGATCTACCATTTACACTATCTCAGATTATAACCATCCTCTAGGTATCATTTAAATGGCAGTGTCAGATCCTACCACGTCATTACAAAGAGATGGCGATTAAAAGTGAATGAGACAAATTGTTACTGAGCCACTATATACATTGAAAACTATCTGTTGTTGTATGAAATTCATAATTTAATGACTCAGAAATTGTACACACACTGCAATTAGATATTCAAGTCAACATTTTGGAACAATATGGTTTATATACTCACATATATTTGATCATTGATCCATGGATTCATTTCCGCTGTAATGAACAAAAATATTTTAAATAAGGAAGCTTCTGTCTGACAAAGGACATATTAGGCATCCTTTAGTCAGGTCAAATATACTAAAGCAAGTTTTCTTTTATGGGAAACCTGAGTGAAAAGTGGTTGATGTTTTATTATGCATGTGTGTCACACAGGTATGAAGGCATATTTTATAAGTGTGATTCTTTTATAAAGTCTCTTATTTTTAAAGGCTCAACTATCCAATATTTTATAATTTTATAACTATAAGAGAAAAACCTAGAGAGATATAGTATACATTTAAATAATATGTAAATGTTAAAGATGAAATAAGTGAATTTCATATTTTTAAATTTATTTTGATCCCTCTTTGGGGGTGACAAGTTTGAAGTGCTGGCGCTTGAAGCAGTGGCTGCACTTGAGCCAAATGCTCCATTATCGAGTCACATTTGTAGACCCAATATCTGACTTCATGGCTAAACTTAAAGATATAAAAAAAGATTTATGTCTATTAGAAGGCATACAATTATTAAATACCAAGTTTCTCATTTGTATTCTTTATATCTTGTCATTTCATCTTTTTCATACAGGTATTATAGCTAAGGAGGATTCCAAAACAATATGCTAAAAATGTCCGAGATACAAAAACATAGTCAATTCTATGTAGTGAAGCGTGTGTATGACTAATGCATATGGGTTGCACCATGGAATTAGAAGTCCTATTATTGCTTTCACTCTTCATCTTTTAATAGCTCTGTTCCTACTCTGTAATGATGTTAGTGAGTAAGACGCAAACCATGGGCGGGATATAATTTAGTGGTACATATGCCTATTTACTGAAACAAGCGAGACAGTTTCTAACCACTAGGATCAGTCCTGTTCCTATTTCTGTGCACAACTGTATGTCTCTATATTTAGCCAAGTATTAAAAGCTAGAATATTCAATTTTTAGTTTTCAGGTGTACTTTTTCTATCCATGCAGCTTTTTCTAAGAAGTTGTCTAATAATTACACTGTTTTATTGCATAAAATACTCTCATATGTTCAACTAACAAGTTTACTATTATAAAAATTTTTGCTTTTTAAAATAAATGAAACTGGGATAGAGTTATAACTCAGTGGCATAAGTGCCTACCTAGCAAGCACAAGATCCCAAGTTCAATCCCCTGTACAGCACAAAAAAAAAAGGTTTACAATTTCAGTCTAGGTGTCTGCCTGGCAAGTGCAAGGACCTGGGTTTGATTCCTGGTACCACATGCTATGTGGGCCCATGCTGAGCTGGCCACTGAAAGTAAGCATAGTGGGGCACACCTGTATTCTCAGCATTGGCGAGGCTGAGACAGAGGATCACTGTGAATGCAAGCTGCACAGTAAGACCTGTACCAAATAAATAGATAAATAAATAAATAAATGACATTTAATATAAATTAAGCCAAAGCAACTTCATGCAAACTTAGATTCAACATTTGCTAATGGAGAATTCATGATCCAAAATGGTCATCCAGCTCATATTCCTTTTTTTTTTTTTTTTTTTTTTTTCACTGTTTAAGGAATTTTTATTAAAGCAAGAATTTTATAATCCAAATTACGTTTCCCTGCCCAGTTACCAATTCTGTTACCTAGAACAGAACTGACATCCTGAGCTATTCCACAGTAAAGAATTACAAAATTAAAGAAAGGAATGCTTTAAATTTTTGTACTTTGCTGAAAATTCTTTTTCCAGGGTCTATAAAACATT
>PVKA01039484.1:0-19457 GCA_004027165.1 Ctenomys sociabilis
TCCTCCTTCTCCAAGAACTACCCCAGTGACTCTGTATCCCACATTCACATTCAGAGGTCCGTACCCAGGCCCCAAAGGCCAGCACCTGTGCCCATTCTTACTCTGCTCAGCTGACCAAGAGGCTGTAAAGTTCTTGGGCAGTGCACACAGCACACTAACCTGAATGCCAACGACCTTTTCAGCCATTCACTCAATTTCCACCATGCACTCCGTAAAATCCAGCCTGTTCACCAAAAGAACAGATGGCAGAATTTACTTTTCCTCTTTTTGGGGCGTGGGGTGGCAGTCCGGGAAGGAATGGGAGCCCGAGCGCCTGGGGGAGTCCTAGAGGAGGAGTCACAGCCAGCAGGGACCCGCTGCACCCACGTACGCGTCCGGGGACCCCTGGGCTGGGACGCCCGCAGCAGTACATTCCCCGAAGGAAGCAAAGAGCAGCCGCTCCCAGCCGGTCCAGGTCCCCGAGGTGGGCGGAGCCCGCAGGGACCTCGGCGCTTTCCTCCCGGGCGCTGCCTTGGAAGAGTCCTGTTCCGGCCGTCGTCCGCGGGGGGACGCGCCGAGCGGCCCGGATGGGAGCGTGGGTGCGTCCCCGCCTGTCCCAGCGCGCCCAGGAGCGGGATCTCGCGAGCCCAGCGGCTGCGCAGGAAGCCCACGAGCAAGCGGTGGCCCGCGGACGCTCTCCGGGCGCCTTTTCCGTGCGCACGGCCGGGCTGGGCGCTCGCGGTCTGCAGCCGGGAGCTGTCCGCGTGGCTCCTGCCTCTGCGTCGAGCCGGGATCCCGCCAGTTCGGAAGCTAAGGAAACGTCCCTGCCGCTCTTCCTCCCTGCGGCCAGCAGAGTCGCACAACAATCAGCTCACCTGGCAAGGCGCGTCCTGCCCGCGACTGTGTTGCAAGCTCGCGTTACGAGGAGGATCCCAGGATGCGAACAACCACGTTGACTTCTTCATTGCCTTACTAGATTAGCGCTGGGCCTCTGGCTCGTGTACTTGTTCTGAATTCGGTCTGTGCCTCACCTGAGTCCGCTTGAGATGGCAGTAGCCTGCCTGGGCGTGCCGGTGGGTTCGGGTGAGGTGCGGGGAGCCTCGGCTTGGAGTCTTTTCCCGGCTGGTACCGGCGTTCACCGTGCGGTGACAAAGGCTAAGCTGCTCTTTCTTCGTTGCAGTCGCTTTGTTGTGCGCTCCGCCTCCTCTGGGCTCTCTGCCCTCGGGCACCCTTTTAAGTAACAGACGCAGCCTGTTTGACAGTTGTTCCGGTGAGCCGTTCCGTATCACAGCAGTGGGCACCTTTAGTGCTGGGCAGAGGGATGGAGGAGGGGAGACTGTCAGATACCCTTATGTGGAAGTTATTGGTACAGATTTGGGGTCCAAGGCGCTCGGTCATCTTCAGTCAAGGTTACAGATTTCTCTGACCACTGTGGAGGCATTTGTCGCCTTCTTACCATCTAAGGGTATGAGAAAAAAAAATTAAATTTCAGGATTATTCTTGTAGTTTTGTAGGTGGACAAGGATGGCAGGGCTTCTCAACTTGTTCACACGTGTAGATAACAGCTAAAGCCTTCGCTTTCAGAGAATGATGTGGGACTTAGGGCGGGCACAGTTGAAGATTTAGGCAACCTCTACTGCTGTAGACAAACTCCCAGGAGCATGTAGAGTTGAGGATCTGGGATACCTCCCCACCCACCTGCCCAAACGCCAGGGAAGCCCTAGCAGGACTTGCCCTGATCTGCTGATTTCCAAATTGCTAAGGGCGCCCCTTGGCTCCTCCCTCCTACCCAAGGTGTTGGAGGGCCGAGGTGTGGAGGGTACCGAGGCAGAGAAGGCCCTGGTGGGCTCTTCTGATTTCTGCAGAGACCTCTGCCTGGTAAGTGCTTGGGTATCGCAAGGGTCACCCCACCCATATACTGAAGACATGTCATGAAAAATATCCTTAAAACCACATTATACATTTCAGAAACCTCACCATTAGGCCCTGTCCTTCACCAGTGGAAACGATTTGACCTTGTCAGTCTGAAAAAAAGAAAGGAAAGGAAGGAAGAGGAAAGGAAGAAAGAAATCTACTATCGCAATACTGTTTCAGTCCAGTATAAACTAAAACTGGCAAAAAGTGGGTACAGAGTGACAACTGTTAATCATTGCTTCATAAAGTATAGAAGGTGAAATGGACCCCTTCTGCTGAGGCTTTAAAGGCTCTGTATCTCTGGACAAGCCCATTGTTAGGGTGCTTAAAGTGGCACCTGAGAAGAAAGAGAGAAATGTCTTTGTTGATCCTGCCCTTAGCCTCTCCTGACCTCTTCCCAATGGTCTGTGAGGCAGTAAATCAGTTCTTCCCCTCAAGCTCTTGGACACCCCACCCAGCCTTGCATCCCAGATAACTCAGGGTTCCTTAGCCCCCTCAAGTTGCTCTTCAGACTTTGGACGAGTGACAGCAGGTGCTGTGGGGAGCCCAAAGGTGGGGTGCTGCACATAGGGCCCTAGGTTGTGCACATAATGCTTTGTGGTGCTTGGGAGCAAAACGGCTCTTCCAGTTTGTACTCTTGGCCTTACTAGGTCTGAGGTTTTCGTGGTCCTGGCTTGAAGATTTCTTGGATTTTTCCATCCTTAATGGTATGAAAATAATGCTGTTTTGAAAATGAGCTTTAATGCAGCATTAACACAATAAAGAAACAGCCCATCTAATCTGGGCACTTGGGACAAGGTGACCCTAGAGTGGGCTTTGAAGGAAGTTTTGGTGATGAGAAGAGATTTTAGTGGGACGCAGACCCCGACATGCTGCAGTTTTCAGGGACTGAGTTCTCTTTCTAATCGAAATTATTCATTCTTACCTTTTTATTTTGGCTTTGAATTGCTATTTTTAAATTCAAATTAAATTAAACCTTAAGTATAAGCATGAATATGAAGCCAGACATGGTGGCATGTGCCTATAATCCCAGCACTTAGGAAGCTGAGTGAGGAGGATTGCTGTGAGCTTGAGGCCAACCTGTGCTACATGATGAACTCTGTCTCGAAGAACAAACAGAAAAGTGTGATACAAAATGTGATGAAAACTGCCGTGTGAACTCAGTGGCATTTTGCTCTTTTGTATCGCTGGGGATTGATGCATGTTAGGCAAAAGCTTTGCCACCAAGCCATATCCAGAGTCCCTCAGACTGATTTGTTTTTATCTGTCAAGTGAGGAAACTGAGTCTTCTGACAAACAGAATCCATAATAGAACTCAAGTCTGGCTCCAACAGCAAGCCTCATCTCACAGGGCTGGGAAGGCGGAGGCTGGAAACCAATCACAGCCCTGCCCTGCCAGCAGGGAGAAGCTGGGGAGGAAGAGGTGAGCTCCTTCAGGCCTGTGAACAGGCCGACAGCCTGATAGCTGGTCCTGGGAAGAAAGGGTAACTGACGTCAGCCTCCCACGGGTATCCATAGACGCCCTGCAGTGACCGTCCAGTCTTCTCCTCTCATCAGGAAAGAGACCTTCACTGGACCTTGGTGCTTGTGTTTTGTCTTTGTTTTCTAAATCCTCTCCTGTTTCTGGGACCACCTAGAGCCACATGGATTAGAGGCAAAAATGCACTTTAGGAGTTTGACAATTTCATTTGGAAGTATGAGTTATTTTTACCTTCCTAATGTAGGGATAGCCATATTTTTAAAAAATGAAATCATCTTATTCATTTTTTTCTTCTTCACTTTGTAAGTACATGTTCAATTTTTCAAGTTATTTTCTTAGAGTGAGGAGATAGGTTGGCAGTCTAAGCACCTGCCTGGCAAGCCCTAGGACCCCAGTTCAATCCCCAGTACCACACACAGAGCTGGCCCCAGAATCCTGGGTGCATTGTGCCAGCTCAGAAACTGGGTGTGGTGGCACACACCTGTAATTGAAGCTCTGAGGAGGCTTAGACAGGACAATCACTATGAATCTGAACTGTGTAGCAAGACCCTGTATCAAAAAATTAAATTAAAAAACCCTCTCAAATGAATTTTTTCTTTTTTGTTTTCTAAACAGAATTCAGAATCACTGAAATTTATGGACTAAAAACTAGGCATGAGCACACATACACAAAATATCTGATAATCACAGTCTGCTTTGTGTTTGAAAAAAGATATCTTAAAAATACCTCAGGGCCGGCCAGATAGCTCAGTGGACTAAAATGCCTGGTTAGGCAGAGCGCAGCATCAGGGTTCCATCACTGGCATGTTGTACTGGCCCCGCCCTGCCAAGATGGAGATTGAGACTGGTGCACACCTGTAATCCCAGCTCTTGGGAGGCTGAAAACAGGAGGATCACAATGAGTCTGATCTATGTAGTGAGACCCTGCAGACCCTGTCCTAAGGTACGAAAAAAATAAAAAATAAAAATGTCATAATGACACGTGTAAGAATAGCATATGTAATTAAGGAAGTGGACAGTAATTAGGTTGTCCAGTTCAGGCAGCATGGCACTCTTAATGTGGTATCACCTGTGGTAGGAACCGAAGCTACTAGCACCACTTACCGTGTGGACATTTGTGTAGCAGTACTGTAGGGAAATGTAATTGTGTGACAAAAGAGGATCTCTTTTCACATTTCATAGTATTCAGTTTCATAATTTTGAGAGAAAAGATACAGATTTGGTCACAGGATGTACACAAAGTAACTTTCGGGTGGTAACTGTCATCTGGGCAGCAGCCCCGCCATTGACACAGGTAGCTCAAATGGGTTGTGATTCTCATGGTGTCTTACCCATCTCATACTTCCGATCAGGTTAGGAGACAGTCGCTTGTGTTGCTCGGGAGTCTGGAGTGGGTGTGTATTACTTAGGATGTGTTTGGAGCAGAAATCAATGCGTGACAGTGGAATGGTTAGTCTTGAAGAATCATTTCATGGCTTTTTCCTTCCTATTGGAAAATAGTTGATAATGCAGAAATAAAAAAAAATGCAAGCACTGGATCTTACCTGTGAATAAAAATGACATGTTTAGACAGTGAAGACAGTCTGTGATGAAGTTCTTTGTTATGTGGTCTTTACACATAGTGTTTGGAATGCATTTCTCCTTACTTGCTCTTTATATTCAGTAAACACTTTCTATTCTTAAATAGGCTTAGAATCCTAACACTATATGTACACATGTAAGTGTACATACACAGTGTGTGAGCTGTGTGTTGTGTTGATAGACTTCTTATGCACATGGTAACACAAGAAACAAAATGCAAATCATGACTTTGAATATTCTATAATATATTTTGCATATTTAAATGCATATTCTTCTATCAAACTATTTAAAGGTCACTTTTAAAACAAATTTTGTACATGTATATTCAAAGTAGGGTAGATATACAGCAACTTTCTCTTAATTCAATGAATAGAAAGATTTGTTCTAATAGTGTTTGTGGACAGAATATTACTATGAATAACCATTATGAAGACAACAATATTCAGTGTGTTAATTATTGAAACTGTTCTACTAATCAGTTTTGAAACTGTCTCATTGCTATTTGTTTCTCAATAAAGTTACTAAAATAAAAAAGAATACTTCATTTGCTGTTAATCACACAGGTTTTTGCCCATTACAGTGACCAAAGAGTTCATATAGTGAGTCATGTTACAGTAATTGCACTTGTTTATTTAAGGCCCACAAGCACTATATTCCATCATATTCTTTCATTTGCATCAGTGGCCTGACACAGGCACATTTCTGTCGCTAGGCCAACAGACCTGGCACAAATGGTTTTGTGTGGCTCACAGTTCCAGCCCTTGTGTTCCTGGCTCCAAGGCAGAGACTCTAAGGCAGGAGGACACCACAGGGGTAGCTGTCATGTGTGATGGCTAGGAAGTGCAGCGAGAAGAAAGTGGCAGGGTCCAGAGGGCGTCCCCAAATTCCTCCCGCCCTGATCTGGTGGCATGCTCCCTCCATCCGTGGCTGACGACCTGATAGCACATCCTGCGATGAACGTGGAACTGGGTGAACCTGCTGAGTGCCCCCAAGTCCCACAGTCCTCTCATGTTCACACGATGAGCTGGCAAACATCTTTCCTGGGAAATGCATGGATTTCTGAACAAACTAATGTACAACCATAAATTGGATTTATGGATTTCTTTCTTTTGAGATAGGGTCTTTCAATGTAGTTCTGGCTGGCCTTGAACCCATGGCAATCTCTTGTCTCAGCCTCCCAAGGGCTGGGATCCCAGTCATGCACCGCCATGCCAGGTAGATCTTGGGATTTTAACTGACAGAATGAATTCTGTGGTCCTGGTCATAATTTATGGACCCTCGTCACTGAACCCTACCACAGTTCCTTGTTATTCATTTTCTGTCCATGTTTTCATTGTTTTAAACTTTGTGTTCATTCCTTTTTATGTTGTTCTGTTACTAAGAAATAAGGTAATATGTTTATATGATGGAAGATATAGATGATACTTCCCCAATCTTAAGTGTATTTTCTTGGAATAAATTTGGAGTAAACTATCAAATTGCTTTTATAACTTTTATTCACCTTTAGCCCCCCAAAAACTAATTAATATTTTCTGATAAGTGAGAGGGTATTCCAAGGAATATATTGTTTTATTAAAATGAAATGTCAGAAAATATTAGGAAAAATGATGTTTGTACATTATTTATTTATTAAAAGCTATTATATATCCCACTGATATAATATCTAAAATCCTCATATTGTACATTAGCTATTAGTTTAACCTTGTTTTCAATATTAGAGATTCAGATGTCCGGTGGGCCTGCCAGAGCGTCACTTCGTGTAGCACGTGGTGTGGCAGTGCCTATGGTCTGCAGTAACCACACTCCTTGGTGATGCTTTAAAAATAAATGAAGTTGGGAGGCTGGAGATTTGTCTGGGGCTGGGAATTTGGCTCAGCAGTAAAACGCTTGCCTAGCAAGCTGGAAGCCCTGGGTTCAGTCCTTGGCACCAAAAAGAAAAAATAAACCTTCCCTAAAAAACAATTCAACCAAAAAATACAGCAAAATAATAATAAAAAAAAAAAAATGCAGTTGGGCCAAGGAGGTAGCTTGGTGACTTCAGCACCTGCCTGGCAAATGCAAGATCCTGAGTTGGATCCCCAGTGCCAAAAACAACTAACTGAATGAATGAATGAATGAATGGTTTAGGAACAAAGCATCTTTATGCCTGCAATTTTAAAATAATTCAGCCAAAGATAAGTAAGGAAATACATTTAAAATATTTTACCAGGTGTGAAGCATGTACCTGTAATTCAGCATACAGGAGGCTGCACCAGGAGGATCACAAGGCCAAGGCCAGGCTAGGCTTTATTGTGAGTTCAAGGCCAATCTGAACTATATACTGAGTCTCTGTCTCAAAAATACCCCCAAATAACCCAAAAGACAAATAAATAAATAAATAAATTTTCACATACATACACAGAGGAAAAGAGATATTGGAAAATATTCAAAATTATGGCATTTATGAGTAGTATGTGTATGATGCTTCTGCATTTGCCTTGTTCTGTAGATTCAGAATAGTTCATTAAAACATAGGAAGACAATATTTTTAATAAAAACTGAGAAACAATGCAAAAGTCCTCTCTAGACCACATGAAGCAGAACTGCCCGCGTCTACTCCAGCATGAACACAGTACTTCAGCGCACACCTGCTTGCATTCTGACCCGCTGGCCCAGCGCAGCCCTGAAGGCCGCTGCCCCTGCCTGGGATGCAGCCTGGGTGTGTCTGTGCCCTCTCCCCTCTGCATCCCTCTTACCTGTGCCCACGGTTTCAGGCCCTTTACACGAAGTTCTTATTTGTCACATGCATCCAGTCAAACCTTCTTATTACTGGGCTCTAAGTCTAACAGAATAGTGAAGGGCCTTCTATTGCATGTGGGGGCCGACAGGGAATTTGGTGGGCTCAGAAGCACACCTGATGGAAGCTCCGCCCACTGCCCTGGGGGCTGGGAGTCAGGCAGATAAGCCATGGTCCCTCTTCCTGGGGATCTCGCTGCTGTCACGGAGCTGTTGGCTGCATGGTCATCACGGGTTCACCACCCTGTACACCCCTCTTGGCCATGCTGGCTGTGACCTGAAGGTCACAGCTCATCTCCGTGCCCCTCTTCATAACTTCCGTGTCACTGCATGTTCTGGAATACTTGACATCGGCTTAGAAGTGAATCCTTATGAATGGTCACAAATATGCTTGGATCCTGGGGCGTGCGCATTTCTTTTAAATCTTGCTGTGAGGCTAGACAGCCAGTCCTGTTATGCAGTTCTTATTCCTAAGCAGAGCCATGCTATTATCTAGATTTTACATGGCATAAAATCTGTCATTATTGAAAGAAAATTTAAAAAGTTTCTATATATAAAACAAGTATTTTACTTCTTGGTTGCATAATGTATTAGTATATATGGAAGCTATACATATGTAAGTATGTGCGCATATGTTTAGGTTATCTCCAGCATCAGTAGGAAACTTGGCATAATGCTGCTTGTCTAAACACTTCCCTTATCCCCAGGGCTCTTCATGCAGAGGAGAAATGTGTGGGCTCCAGCTTTGCTTCATGCTTGGCTGGCTCCAAAGGGGAAACCAGCGTGGCAGGGGGTGGTGGAGGAGAAGCTGCTCACCTTCTGGCGGCTGGGAAGCCAAGAGGAGGGGCGGGGCCGGGGAGCACACCTTCCAGAGCCCAGGGGCCTGCCTCTTTGCACCAGACCCCGCCTCTGAGCAGCAGGGCACTGCACCACCCCATAATGCAGTCACCTTTCATCCCCACCTAGGGGCTCGTGAGGCCTTGGGGGACATCTAGAAGGAAACCATAACAGTGCTTACTAAAGTACTATGAAGAAGGTAAACCTGAGGCAGCTGTAGGTAAATGGACACCTTGAGACCTCAGCATTAAGTGAAATAAACAGGACACACGGGTCTAAATATATGGTTTCTTCATTGGAGAGTCCCAATACAGAGAGGGGAATAAAAGATAGCAAGAAGGAGGGGGATATTTTTCCAGGGGGAAAGTGAACAAGAGGTGGAGGAACGAGGTAGGAAAGGGAAAAAGGATTAAAAAAGAAGTGAAAAAATAATAGAAATAGAGGCTTTGCAAATGGGAAAGGGAGGAAGAATCAAAGAAGGGATGGGAAGGTAGGGTAGAAGACAAAAAAGAATTAAGATATGCTACGTGCATGTAAAAACTTCCTCATGATGAATGTAATTGCTATGTATTATAAACATGGACTAATAACATAAAGTTATGAATTACCTGGATTTATGTTTAATTATTTTACAGTAGTTTATATGTGTATAATTCCATTTCCTATATTGGCCTTTTCATTTTTGTTATAAATTCAGCCAGGCCTTCTAATTTCTAGCCATAACTGAAGAAACCTACTGACCTGAAGTATAGTGACCTCTTCTGGGGCACAGACATTCTAAACCAACAAAAGCAGATTTGTATGTGATTTCTTTTTGGTGAGCAATGCTGTGTTCTTTCTCTGCAAGTACAATGGAAGAACCTTACCACTTACCTTTTCATCATTCCAAGACAGTCTTAGTATGAAGACACTTTATTTAGGGATAAACAGGTCATTGTGTAACCTTAAGTGAATAATGTTATTGATGCATTAACTGATTTTGCAGTAAGGAAAAACATTAACTACTATCTTAGGTCAGCTAAATATTTTATTTAGCCTTTACTCTAGTGATGGAATAAAAAACATCTTCATCATGTAATAATTTTTTTTCTTAAATATTAAATATTAAAAAGGTTTAATAAACATGAGGTATCAGGCTTAACTTTATAAAACCAATGGAAATAGTGATTAGTGACCTAAACATTTTGAAAATAGTCTAAACTGACGTGGGTACTTATTGATTATTGATATAATTAGGTGTTTTACAATTATTAAACACTGCAAAATGAAGTAAGAATAACACAACAATGTTAATAGCTGCAAATCACTCCTTTACATGGTTGTCAGGTGAAAATCATAGATCTTGGGATTTTTGAAACATACCAACTACTTATCTTATACTATTTAAAGTAATAAATTACCTGAAATCAGTGTAAAACAAATATATTTTTCGGAGCCGTATAACATGTCATTAGCAGGAAAACACATAGTGAGCCTTTGCCAATTAGATGCCCAGGAATTCCTGAAGTGAGGTACATTTCCAGATTGTGCGAGGTTTAGTTTCAGTGCTATAATTCAGAGAGTCTCCCCATTAAAGTAACAGAAATTATGGGGCTGGGAGATGGCTCAGTAGAATAAGCACTTGCCTGGCAAGCAAAACGGCCTGAGTTCAATCCCTGGTTCCGCCAAAAACACAAACAGGAATTAGCCTAGTGAAATAGCTTAGTGGACTAAGGCATGCGCAGGAACTGGCGTTCAATCCACGGCACCACATGCATGCCTGCTCCAGAAAGTCAGACACACCAAACTGGCCCCTGAAACCAGGTGTGGCATTGCATGCCTGTAACCCCAATGCTGGGAGGCTGAAAACAGCAGGATCACTACGAGTCCAAGCTGCGGAGTGAGACCCTGTACCAAATACATTTAAAAAAAAAAGGAAACTGAAATTAGTTCTTTCTTTTGAGAAATGAATATTTTAGTGCTACCATTTCATACTGGTTAACTTTATAAATACACATTTTGATTATAAAATGAAAAATATGTGAAATTAACCTTTTAAGGCCAATTTCCTGCTATGTGTATACTAGTTAATTCTTGCTATTGATTATTAATTGCAGTTAATTAAAAAGTACTATTTAAAGGGCTCTAAAAACATTTTGCTGCTTTAAAAATTGGACAATGATTACATAAATAGAATGTAGAAATGAGACTGGTCACATTCCACCTTAAGTACCACCACTCGGTAGCACAAGGTCTGTGTATAAACTATTTACCTCAAAGCCTCAGTTTCCTCATCTGCGATGACAGAACTGTAGTAAGGATTCAGTGAACCTGATGCACATAAGATCGCTCTAGAAAACCCCTCAGTGTCAGCTGCTGTCTCTGTCCTCGATGCTCTGCAGCCCTTGCTGCGCGTCAGCCTGCAGTGACTGCTGTGTAATGCGGCCCAGAGCCGCTTCTTGCCAGCTCCCTCTCCCCAACTCTACTCCCAGGCATGCACTGCTATGCTGCTCCCTTGACACCCTCCGTGCAAACCCTTAGCTGACTGGCTTAGCCAGCTCTCCCAAGAAGTAGTTGCCAAGACTGGTTTCAGTGTGCAGAGATTTATTAAGAGAAACACCCTAGGCAGATAGCAGGGGGAAATCCAGGAGGGCCATCAGGCCAGTGTGACCTCTGACTCAGACCAAGAGGGGGTGGGGCACGGGGAAGTTGTGTGACAGTGTCTCAGAGGGCTCAGAGTTGTGGGGAATGTCTGGCAAGGCTGTCAGGAAGTCGCCTTGCCCAAGTTCCTTGGAATGGAGTTATGGTCTATTGGGAATAGCCCTGCCTTGGTGCCCTAAGTGGGGTTGATCTTTGGTTAGAAGCAGCATGGGAGGTTCAGTCTCAGAGTACACATGGTGGAGGCTTTTGAGCCCAGTAGGGGAGACCATTGGTGGCCAACGCTTCCTGCCACTGGAGCTCTAAGAACCACGTGCACAAGGCCAGCACCATATTCCCTTCAGGTAAAGATTGAAAGCCACTTCCACTGTAGGGTACTTTCAAAATGTTGTGTTTACCCTAGTTTAACATTTTCAGACTGAAGTTTTCTCTCTCTTCCTGAAAAATCTATAATTATTGTTTCCAAAATACACATAGAATTCTTTCATTTCAGCAATGTCTTATAATGTTTTTTTTTTTCCTGCACATTTTTGCAATGCCATTCCTTCCCTACTCCATTTCATTTGGAGCTGTCTGTCCATCATTCCCCCTGCAAGTGGTATTTGCATTGTTAACAGTTGGCTTTAACTGAGTCATGAAAACACCAATGAAAGGAGCTGAAGGAAGAATGCAACAGTCCTCCCCAGACACAGGCAGCTCAGGCGGCTGCTGCAGCTCTGTTGTCCAAGGCTCAGGCCTACGTAACTTTGAGATTGTCACCTTGTTTTCTGCCCCACACAGCAGCCCTTCCCAGCAGGCTCATGGCAAAGCTCCAACAATGGCATCCATGTGTGGAGCAGTGCAATGGTGGACAGGGAAGCAAGGGCCAGAGAGCATGCATCCGTGGTCCCCAAGGGTGACTCGAACCTGTCATATCCATTATGTCATACTTTTTTTAAACATGGAGGTTTTATTCACTATCTTAATAGTTGCCTCCAGGATTCAAGCACTATTGATTAATGTATGTAATGTTTTTGAAATGATTCCATAATTTTTTTCCAAATGAAAGGTATTGCTTGACCTCCTGCTCTTGAAGTACACACAAGTGGTGCACCTCAAGTAGCATTTTGGGTCATTGTAAATTAAAAGTCATCTCCCTTCAGTTATACAGGAAGGTATACATGAAGGTTATACAGGAAGGTGATATTCATTTACCTTTTCTGATGTTCTCCTTTATTTATGCCTCCATTGGTCATTTTTAAATATTTAGTTTAAATACAGTATAGGATGCAACATGAAATCTAGCAGCTGGTTTATCTGTAATAGTATCTGGACTAAGCAAAATTTAACTATGGCTTCTCTAAGACAGTCCCAGTGAAGAATGTCTTGGGTATTTTCCTTACAATTATCACTTCTTCCCTTATGGCCTTTCAAATATATTATTTATGAAGTTTAAAAGTTTGGCTGTCAGAATACAGAATAAATTTAGCTGGTGTATTTCTTCGTTTTCCAATTTACTCTTTAAAAAGTAATAAATGCTTGAACTTCTATCCTGTAAATGACCTGATAGGACACATTTGAACTCACAATGAACTTTCGCATGAACTTTCAATTTTGCTGTGAGAAATGTAACAGATGGAAAATGGGCAGATTTCTCACATTTTTTCAGATGCAGCACTTTGGCCTGTGCAGTAGAGCCAGCAAAGTCAGGGCTCGTTTCCCGTCATTTACTTTGCTGTCTTTACTATCCTCACGGCTCTTTACTTACATTCCGTGCCTCAGTTGAGAGGCTTTCTGTATGTTTGTTCAACCAGAACCTTGATTTTTATGCCAGTGCTTGTATATGCATTTAAAGATGAATCTAATCAAGCCATAAACTATAACAATTCTGAGGATTTATTGAACCTATTGGAGTTATATTTAAAATGATTTGTATTCTAGAGGTCTTTGAAAATCATTTCAGGTTGTAGACTAGGAATCAGCCTGTTTGCAGATAGAAGCTCAGTTTGCAATGCACACGATTTGTACAGAGTCATTGGGATAAGGAGCGGGAAGGTAACTGTGCACCAGCTACAGTTCTGGCTCTCTGCACGGCCAGGCAGGCTTCTTCAGGGGATTTAATGCTCGTGACTCTGAATGTATTTTTCAAGCTCCTTTTATGGGAGAGCAAATGGCAGCAAATTGCGCCACTTGCCCCAACAAGACAAGTGTAAATGAAGTTCAAACCAAGGTCTTCCAGATTTGCAAATCTTTGTTCATTCAACAATCTCATGCTTCCAGAAGAAGCAAGAGAACAAAATAATGTCCCTGGTCAGCTAGCTACTAAAGATAAGTCTGCCATACTTTCATAATCTCTCTTTCAAGAATGTGGGTGCTGATTTCTGGGCCCTGGGGTGCAGTTCAGAGGTAGGATACTTAGTGTGTGTGATGCCCATGTTTAGGGTGCACCCCAGGTTCCCTCCAGAAAAATAATTTATCTTTTTTTTTTTTTGGCAGAACCAAGGATTGAATTCAGGCCCTTGCACTTGCCAGGGAAGCACTTATTCTACGCCCTTTTTTGTCTTCTTGATACAGCCTGAACTAGCTTGCCTTTGACTCACTTTGTAGCCCAGGCTGGCCTTGAATTCACAGCAATTTTCCTTTCTCAGCCTCCTGAGTGCTGAGAAACACAGGGAATACAGGCATGTGCCACCAGGAAACCTTATTTCTTGATCTTTATTGTCAAATATCATTAAAAAACTTAGATTAAAGTCATCTCCCAAAGTTCTCTGTTATGCAAAGATAGTAACTAAGGTTTCTGCCTCTCTTGAAAATTTCATTCATTTGTAAAAACAATAATAATTATTTCATATATATTACATTTTCCACATAATGCAGGAACATGTATTATCTGTCAATATGCATCTCCTTTCTTAGAATCAATTCTCAATACCTACCTTATTCCCAGATCACAATTCATTTACCCTAAGTAGTGTTTTAGATATTGTTTAGCTGAGGTCTAGATTATGAATGACCTGCAGCTGCATTTACAAGAGCAAAGTGTGAGCTGCATTAAGCTGTAGTTAGTCCAGCTTTTCTAACAATTAGTGTAGCGAGAACATTGGTGAGGTACTTAAAGTCTTTACATTACACAAGGATGTGCTCAGAGGTCTAAAAGCCCTGATGGGATCTCACCAGTGTGCTTCTCATTTTAAGGGGCTTCATGATCTTCTCTACTCAAGTTCATTTTGCTATTTATTTATCTATTTATTTATGTTTCTACAGTGGTGAGGGGCAAAAGCCTTTCACATTCTGCAGAAACTCTTACTGATGTATAACCACTAGCAATTGAGTTCATTTTTAATTTCAGTCCTTAATTCATTTTCAGAAAGGATTTTAACTGCTGCTTAAAATGACACAGTTTTATTAAAATAAATGGGGGCTGTTATCCCCTTTCTAGTGTTCAGAAATTGGAGGGGGAACAGCACAAGTTCAAGGAGCAAATAAGTCTTTTCTTTTTTGAGTGTTTTGTGTGTATGTGTGTGTGCTGTTATTTTCTTATCTGTTCACAGTTTGTGAGGAAGCACAAGACATTCTCTTTGACAGTTAAGAGGATGATTTAATTAATGGCTAATCATTAATTTGCTGCAAAAGGAAGGCAGAAACTCTGTTCATGGCAGGGAATAAGCCAAAAAACCATTCTTGGCTTTTTTATCATTAAATTGGCATAGGTAAATGAATTGGTAGAGATAAGTTGGTAATTTATCTATATCAATTGGCTATAGATTAATTAGTAAAAATAAATAGCAAGGGTTGTACATACTAATACTGGGAGAAATATGACAATTTCTTAGATTTGGGTAATCATTTTTCTCCTAAAATATAGTTATCTTATTTATTTATTTATTTATTTTGTATTTCTTTTATGTATTTTAGGGAAGGGTCTACAGGGTGTTCAAGGTTTCACTACCAGATCAGACTCATAGTGATCCACCTGTTTACAGCCTTCCAAGACCTGGGATTACAGGCACATGCCACCATGCCCAGTCTCAATTGCCATCTCAGCACACCCTGGGGGCAGGATTGGCACGGCAGGCCCAGGGATCAAACCCTCGGACCCTGTGCCTGCTTGCAGGCCCTTTAAGCTGCTGAGCTATTTGGCCAGCCCTTAGGTTATAAGGTCAACTGTTATCTTGACATCACAGTTATAAAGTGTCACAGAAAAGGACTTTAGGATAGAGTCTGAAATACCAGCACACTGAACATGTATCAACATGACATTAAAAATAATGAATTTTGGGCTGGGGAGATAGATCAATGGTCTACGTGTCTGCCCGGTAAGCACAGGTCCCCTATCCATCCCTGGTATCACATGCCATCCTGCTCCCAAGTTTCTGGGTGTGCCGTGCTGGCCACCAAAACTGGGCATGGTGGCACATGCTTATAATCCCAGCACTGGGGAGGCTGAGACAGAAGGAGCAGTATGAGTCCAAGCTGTGTAGGGAGATAAATAAATTTATCCACCAAATAAATAAATAAATAAATGAATTTTAAAAATAAAATTAATGAAATTTGTAGAAATGATGCGAAAGTGGAACAAAAAAATTTACGTATTTTAAAATATTGTAATGCAAATTTTTATTGCTTTTTACAAAAACTTCTCAAGGCTACAAAGAGCTACTCTTTCTAATGATAAAGTGGTGAAGTAAATATTGACTTTATTAGTCTTAATAAAATTATTACACTCCATATTTTACACGCAGACATGTTTCATATCTGATGCCACATTTTCTCATAATGGCTCTAAGCAGTTAAGAAGCTGATAGAATCTGTACTTCCTGAAAAGGAAAATTACTTTATGAAGAAATGAACAGACTTGAAAACAACCAGGTGCTTAAAATCAGAGGCCAAGTTAAAAGGTAGGCTTCTAGTCCTCTCCAGTGCTTTTCCAAGTGCCCACCCATTCCATAAAAGGAGAATCAATTCTTGTAATTTCCAAATAGGAAGTTAGGATATTTTAATTTACGCACTTAAAATTCCATTGCACATTACAAGGATTGGTTCATTATAGACAACTCATTAACTGTGGCATCTATACTCTTTAAAAGGAAATGAAGGCAGATGCAGGGACTGAGGTTCCATCCCCAGTGTGCTGTGCTGGCCCCACCCCTGTGGCTCATGGAGAGGACAACTGAGACTGGGCTTGTTGGCATGTGCCTGTAATTCTAACACTTGGAAGGCTGAAAATAGGAGGAACACTACAAGTCCGATCTGTGTGGTAAGATCCTGTAGACCCTGTGCTAAATACATAAAAAACAATAAAATAAAATGAATTGAGCTATCTGAATTTTACACATATAATTTAAAACCAATAGTCATTTGAAACAAAGTAACAAGTATCCAGTAAGCCAGAAGGAAAATGCAACTATCAAAGAGATTTGAAAAATAAAATCTTGAAGAGCCCCCTACTGCAACTCCCTGGAACCCCCATCCCCAAGCCCGCCAAGCGAGTGAGAACTTCTGGGACTCTCTTGGCCCTGATACAACCCAGCCCATCATGGTGAGTGTGGGGGAGAGCTTCAGCATTCCCCTGTGCTCCCTGGGCCAGGGGCACAACAGAGGGGCACCACAGGCTCACTGTTGGGCCAGAAAGGCTGCAACAAAAAGGAGCTGAACAGAACAGCTAGATTCAAGCCAGACATAACTGGATAAACTCAAACTTAATAGACCTGCACCCGAATCTCACTATGTGCTAAGGTTATACTACACCAAAGTTCTACACCAAAGGTCATAGGTCAGTGCTATACAAAATACAAAGACAAGGAGAAAAATGCAATCTTAGGCCTCGGTCCCACAAGTGCAGAGCACACTAGCTGAGCTGAAATGAATGAATTAACAGAGTTGGAAGCAAAGAAACAACAGCAGAAAGGTATAGAGGAACTCAGACCAGAATTAATGCCTGAAATAAAAAAAAGAAATTTCTGAATACATAACATCTGAAGTAAAGAATCTAATGCAGAAACATATGGGGAAAACCCAATGTTAAACTAGAACAAGTGCAGAGAACACTAGTTCAGCTTAAACAAGCACAGAGAACACTAGTTCAGTAGTGTATTAACAGCATCGCAAGCAAAGAAACAACAGCAGAAAAGTAAAGAGGAATTCAGAGCAGAAATAATTTCTGAAATAAAAAAAGAAATCTCTTAAATCATAGCATCTGAAATAAAGAATCAAATATGGACATATATGGAGGAAACCCAATTTGGAAAACACTCTGCAGTAAAATAATTAATAGCTACCTTTATAGAAGATGTTGACAAAAAAAAAAATAGAGGAGATGAGCAATATCACAGATTCCTTGAATGAGCAATACAAGAAAGAAATAGGTCGCATGAAGGAGAGTCAAAGAGATATAGAAGAACTTAAAATCTCAATCACAAGTCTACAAAACTGAGTGAAAGCAAAGACAGAGTTTCAGATCTTGAAGATGCTGGTGCACCTAGTGAAAAGGTGAGAAAGGATCATTTAAAAAAATGAGGGTGCAGAAAAAAATAATCTATCATCTGCAAGATGATGCCAAGGTGAACAATATGAGACTAATAAGATTCAATGAGAAAGAAGGAGTCAATATAAATGATATGAAAAGAATATTGGCAGAAGTCATAGCAGAAAACTTCCCAAATATGAGGAAACAGTAACAGTCAGGTAACCAAAGCACACAGAATGCCAAATAACTTCAACCCAACTAAAAACACACCATGACATATAATAGTCAAGATCCCAGAAATACAACACAAGAATAATATACTGAATGCCATTGGAGAAAAGAGGCAGATCACATTCAAAGGAAAACCCATCAGAATTACAGCCAACTTCTCTTCACAAACCATGAAGGCAAGGAGAGCATGGAGCAGAATACTTCAAGTCCTCTATGAAAACAAATTCCAGCCCAGACTATTACACCCTGCAAAACTCTCTTTCAAGTTTGATGGAGAAGTGAAATACTTCCCTGACAAAGAACAACTAAAGAATTTCATGAGGACAAAACCATCCCTACACAGGCTATTGAAAGATGTTCTAGAAAGGGATCACAATGATAAGAACTCCATGAATGAGAAAAAAAGGAACCCACTAAATAGGGCAAACAATTAAACACTGGACAAAAAGGAGTAAACAACAGCAGGTAAATAATATAACAATCATAAGTCAGCTCATTTCAATTATAACCATCAATGTAAATGGACTCAATTCACCAATTAAGATAAATAGACTGGCACAGTGGATTAGGAAACAAAATCCAACAGGATGCTGTATACAAGAAACACATTTAACTCAAAAAGGCTTAAAGTCAAAGGATGGAAAACAATACTACATGCTCCAGCACCTCAGAAAAAAGCAGGAGTAGCAATTTTGTTCTGAGAGTCTCAACTCCAAAACAAGAAGGATCAAATGAAATAAAGAAGGCCACTTTATACTGGTGAGGGGAAAAATTCAAGAGGAAGAGGTAACACTCAAAAATATCTATGCACCAAACACAGGAGCACCCAATTATGTAAGACAAATCTTATTGGACATGAAAAAATCTAATGTCCAAGACGGCAATCTTAACAGGAGACATTAACACCCTTTTATCTCAAAAAGATAGGTAAACCAGACAAAAAATTAGCAAGGAAGTAGCAGAACTGAACCAGAGCTTGGAACAAATGAACATGGTGAAGATATACAGAGTGTTCCACCCAGCCACAGCTGAATACACATTTTTTTCAGCTGCACATGGGTCATTTTCTAAAATAGACCACATACTAGTCTATAGGTCATGCTTAAGTATATGCAAGAAAGCAATAATTATCCCATGCATATTACCTGACCACAGTGCAATGAAACTAGAAATAAATGACAAAAGAAACCAGAAAAACCCACTAAATACCTGGAAATTAAACAACACCATACTCAGTAATTAGTCACAAATGAAATTAAACAAGAAATTCAACAATGTCTACAATTCAATGAAAATTCAACCACAACTTATCAGAATTTATGGGATGGGATGAAAGCAGTTCTCAGAGGGAAATTTATTTTATTTTATTTTTTTTTCCTTTTTTTTTATTGAAATACAAATGTCAATCAGACAGTTTCAAAACACCATAACCATACAGAGTCGATGAAATAATACATTGCAAACTGTTTTCATAATGTTTTGGTATTGTACAAGATGCATACATGATATTATATTTACAGGTATTTATGTAGCTGAATTATATCAAAGATTCAATAATTATTTACCTAGTGGATGACC
>PVKA01039485.1:0-19457 GCA_004027165.1 Ctenomys sociabilis
TCCAGCGGGCACCAAAGTTTGCAAATGAGTACCGCAAATGACTACCTTCTGGCATAATGGAAATGTCAAGGCTGGAGAACTGTCTGCAGCAACAGATGGTGTTTGGTGGCACCTGAGCCATCTGTCCCCATCTCGGTACAAGCAGGCACTTAGGGGTGGGTGCTTGGCCTCTCACTTGCCTGCTCTTCTTTCCCTGCAAACCAGGAACTTGGTTCACTGTCTTCCTTAGGCTGAGGCCTGCAGCCACCTGCAGCTTCCGGCTCTGTCATTCTTTGTGATAAATATGCTGTGGGAAAAGCCAACCTGTTCTTTCAACTCCAGTCGAGGTGGTCTTGGCCCCACCCCGTCTCAAGCGCAACATCAACTGTCGGCCTGCACATTGCTCTCTGTTCACCCTGGGAGTCCCCGCCCTCTGTAACACTGCAATTTAATCTGGAGCAGCAAAATATCAGAGAGCAGGAGTCTTACACTTTCAAGTAACATTTCATTAGGGCTGTTTCGATTGTTAGCATTTTACTTCTTAGATCAATATTCTCTAGATTTTTATCTTTCACACATCCTGGTACCTTTCCTACCTAGCTTATATTATGGTGAGCTATTTCCTGTTTCCTGTGCAGATCAGCTGTCTCTTTGTTTTCATCAGTCCCCTGAAGTGTTAGGGAAAAAGGGGGCCCAGAGGGGCCTGAGGAGAGGAAGGAAAGGGATATTTCAATACAAATTACTGTCAGAAAACAAATAAACAAACAAAACCCCAAAATCCCCAGGCGTCTTTGGCCTGCCTCGTTACTTTCTTTTTGCTATCCTGTAGAAGGAGCTCTGTGTTTGCTAATGTGGGAAGCGAAGGCCCTCCGTAGCCTACCCCAGAACCAGTGTGACAAGGCCAACCTGTGCTTTTCAGCCAGGCCGACCCAATAGTCTCCTGGGGTCCCCGTGCACTCAAGTGAAACCAGTCTTTACCCGTGAGGCTCTGGGTTCAGGTATTTTAAAACCCTCTCCAGTTGGTTAGTATTTGTGCAGAACCAGCGTGTAGGATGGCTCTTTAGACCACACCCCGAAGCCTTGGAGAGAACATACTCCCAGGGTTAAAATAACATTTTGTTCTGTGGATGGAAGGGAAAAATGAAACTGTCATTTGTTTGTAGGCTTTTGGCCCCAGATTACTGCAAGACAATTCTGCCTCTTTCCAGGCTGTTTATGCTGGAAAAGTTACCACTTCCTGTCCTGGCTCACACAGTTTGCCTGAAGTTCATCTACTCCCAGCACTCTGTAAAGGTTTGCTTGGACCTGGGTCCTGGGTATCTCTTACTGGTTTGTAGGTTAGCTTTTTTTTTTTTTTGGCCCGGGAGGTGGAGCATTCCTGTGGCCAAGGGCAGCCTTCAGCAGGGCCTTTGTATCCTTGGGGATGGTGGCCTTGAACCAGACACTCCCAGCCTGTCCCTAAGAAAGCACCTGCAGGGTCCTCTGGGAGCTAAACAGAAACGCAAATTCTCAGTCCCTGCAGCAGACAGACCTGCTGATTCCACAAACTTTGGGGCTGGGCCCCTGCCTTAGGTGTCCCAGCAAACCTAGATATTTGGGTGCATGTTAAAAGTTCAAGCATCATCTGGAGCCGGTAGGTCTGTCATCAGCCAGCGTTAGGGTCTTGCTTTTTTTTTTTTTTTCCCCCGGAACTGGGAATTGAACTGAGGCCCTTGCTCTTGCCAGGTAAGCGCTTATTCCACTGAACCATCTCCCTGGCCCCGGTTCTTGCTTTTGTAGAAACAGAAATTAAAACAGGAGCTGAAATCTGCAGAGGAGGAAAAGATTTACTATAATTGGGAAGTTGAAGGGAGAGAAGAAAGAGCTCTCGCTTAGGCAACTCAAAGGGTGCATTCTGATATAGGGGTTTAGACTGGCCCACCCGCAGGGTTTCAAGGGCAGCTTTCAGGATTAGTGGGGCTGGGATCAGGTTGATAGCTGTGTCAGTTCTAGTGCTGTAGCTTTGGAATCCTTCTGGCTGGGGGCTGGTCCCATTCCAGGAAATGGTATCTGTTTGTGGGGCTCTTATCAGGAGAAGCTGCGGGCTTCTGGATGCCACACAATGTCCCTCTAAACCTCTTATCTCAGGGTCCTGTCTTTTCTCTTTTTGGTACCAGGAATCAAACTCAGGACTTCACACTTGCCAGGCAGGCACTGTGTTGCTGAGCTACGTCTCGTCTCTGGCTGTATTGGTGTCCTGCCTTGAAGAGGCATGAGATTCTGTGTGTTCAAGGCTAATCAATGTTCCTTCGCTGACTTCCAGACAGAAATCCCCTAATCGATGAACATGGCTGAATGCAAAGCTAAGCAGAGATTTGACCCTAAGTTTACAGTCACAAAGAATAGAAAATGAAAGTAAAACTTTGTTCTGGTTTTAGTTACCTGTTGGTCGTCTGTAGACTCAAATGAAGTCATGATGATACAGGAGAAATCAATGTAATTTCCAACCTGCTAGATGTCCAAGGCATTCTCCCAAAATCAAAGAATCAATTCTAAAGGAACAATGGAGGTTAAGAGTAGGACAATTTTGAGAGCCACAGCTCCAACAGACACAGGGTGGCCCTGAAAAAATGGGTTGCTAAGAGGATAAGGTCTCAAGGTTACCTTATATGATTAACTGGGTCTTTCAAGGAACAGCCTTTCTTTGCTTGGGGTCATTGAATTGCTCCTGGACAAACAAAGCAGAGAAGAGAAGTAGCTTCCTGTTTACTTCACAGGTGGATGCCTTCCTTTAGTTTGTTTTGAGACCTTGTGGATTTTCCAACCCTTCACCAATGGTTTGAACTTTATGTAAGACCTGGGCCTTATTAGCCTAGTAGAAGGGATTACATTCTCTGGAGCTAAAGTTTGAAACCACAAGCTTTTGGGATATTAGCTACAGGTAACAATTAAGAAACAAGGGGGAAAATACATATGCTCTTTGCTTTTTTTTTTTGTCTTTTTGAGACACGGTCTCACTATGCAGTTCAGGCTGGCCTTAAGCTCACTTTGTAGCTCAGGTTGGTCTCGAACTCAACAATCCTCCTGCCTCAGCCTCCCGAGTGCTGGGATTACAGGCTCTTTGCTTTTGAAGGAGGTGCCAGGCACCGTTCTCATGTCTGCTAAGGACTTTCTACCACACCTGGCTGTGGTAGCTCTGGGGTGGCACCCCAGGATTTGTGAGACTGGAACACACTTTCAGAAGCTGAGCTGGCAGAATCCCGAGAGGCCAAACTTTCACAGAATTTCCTGTCGTAAGCGTATCAGTGTCAGGCACCTTAGCTAGGACAACAAAACCAGAAGAAAAAGGAGGAAGATTTAGTCACCTCCACTTTAACCATTTGCCAGGTTACCCCGAGTGTCACTTGTGCAGTGCGCTTGTTCATGTACCGACTATACCAAGATGTATAAACCAGGTTGATATAAAATGTTTTCGTTTAGAACGTTGTATTCGCCTGTGATGTTTTTTTCTAGTGAAATCCAATGATGAGCGCTAGTTATTTTCTGTTCCTAATTTGTATTTATTTTATCTGTGAAAAATAATGTATCGTTTTGGGCAACAATCTACAAAACTTCTTATCACGAATACATTCTATATAATTTTTATATTTCCCCATAACGCAGTGGTATTCTTTTGCCATATAAAAGGCCACATGTGGGACACTGAGACCGAATAGGAAGGAAGAAATGGGAGACACGGTAGCGTGTCGGGGAGGAAAAGTTGGGGCTGGGAAACGGAGAGAGAAAAAGGGGCAGCTCCATGCTGTCAACTATTCGTAACACAGAAATGATAGAACTGGAAAGAAGACACGAGATGAATTGTGTTAGTGATCAATAATTATAATGATCAGATGAGTGGTGGTGACAGAGTTGACCAACACCTAACAAGACATCCTATCATCAAAGACTGAGGGGGAAAAAAATGCTATTATAAAATGTTTATGCACTTCTGGATCCAACAGTATGGAACTCATTTGTTACTTATTTAAGACAGGGGTGTTCAAAAAGTCATTTACAATTTCGATTAGGTCTCATAGACCAAATAATTGAAAAGGACGACACTGCTAAACGCCAGTGAGAAGGTCTGTCATTGATATCTTTACCCTTACATTGGAGACATATCTTCAACATAGCAGTAGGTGGGGAAATTTTGTTGAAATTATACCAACCACAAGGAAAAAAAAAAAGCAAAGGCCAACACAACAGTAGAGCATGTGTTGTTCGAACAAAGAATAATGTAAAAAGAATTTGGTGGAACCGGGGATTGAACTCAGGCCTTTGTGTAAATAGAATTTGGAAGGAGAATAGATACAACTGTCCAAATTGTAACATTGTGTTGTGTGTTAAAAGTTTTAGGTTGTGCCAGAAGACACACCTACTGAAAATTTACTGAAAATTTATTCAGTAAATTTGACAGAATTGTCATTTTCAAAACTTCCTGTTATCTTATAAAAATTAGTGGAAATCCTGGCAAGTGTGGGTCCTGAGTTCAATTCTTGATTTCCCCCCCAAAAAAATTAATAGAAAATATGCAATCTTTGACTATCCTATATTTAAATAATTGGTCTGTAATTCTTAACCCTGAACTATCGTCTCCTAGTTTTTCTCAGATCCTTTTCATCAGCTGCTCTTCTAAAATGATTATCGCAAGCTGAGGAGATAGCTCAGAAGCATAAGCACATGTGTGGCATACGCAAGGCCCTGAGTTGGATCCCCAGTGTCAAAAAAAAAAAGACCGTCACATATACTTTCTACCAGTTGACTGCGTCTGCTGCCCTGCTTCTGTGGTGTATGCCCTTTTGCACTGCTTTTACGCTGCTGACAATTTTCCATTTACTAATGGGGAAGGTAGTGTCAGTCACCACAATTAGGAAGTCTTAGATCTGCCTGTTTTGGGTTAGTTTTTCCAGATCAGGTTTTTTGTTGTTGTTGTTGTTTTTTTTTTGGATCTGGATTCAGTGAGTAGATCTTCCTTTTACCTGAGTTACCTTTAAATTTTCATTCTATTGGGCCTCTGCCTCCCAAAGTAGGAATACTGTGACCGCTGAGTGAAGTGACAGCTGTAAACTTCTGTCACTCAGTAAATGGGTGACATTAGTACGAATGTTTGTACAAAGTACAAATGTTTCTGTACCTTGGCCCACCCAGAAGCTGAGCCTTTGGGTCTGCTCAGTGTGCTTCAGTGAGGGCCAGGGTGGCGAGGAAGAAGCTGTGGATGGTTCTGGCAGGGCCAAGCCAAGAATGGTTCGAAGTGGACATTGCCGGTTTTGCAATGAGAGCGTCACAGCCTGTGGAGGAAGTGGTTGGCCTGAGCGCTGAGGCGATAAGTGAGAAGCAAACCAGGCTGTCAGATAGATAGGCAGCAAGGGCCCAGCCAGCCCTGCTCCTCTGGACTCCTCGGTTGGTTTTGGGGAAGCCTTACTGTTTGGGGCTCCCAGCGGGAGGATCCCTGGGAGCCACTCAGCTGCCATCAGTTACTTAGCAGAGTTGCTGATTGAAGGGACCTTGATAGTGACGCGCTCCTCAGCTGGGACAGACACCGAGCACTCTGCACTTCCTGTGACCTGCAGAGGTGTTGCTGGCTTGGCACCAAGTCCAGGGTGTGTGGACGGGAGCCAAAGGGAAGGCAAACATGAGCTGAGAGCAGAAGCTGTCTGTGTGCGGCGTTTCAGGGAGGTCGCTGTCAGACTGGCATCAAAGAGGACGTTAGTGTCAGTGGCCACGAGACAAGAGTGATGCCTCATGGGAAATGTGGCTCCTACATGACTGGTCAAGCTGTAGTGGGGGAGGGGTGGGGTCGTGCTTTGGGCTACCCAGGCCCTTGCCCACCCACAGTCTCTTTCAGTCCCTCCCCAGGGGTGAGGGATGAGCAACGCATGGCCTTCGCTGAGCTGCTGAGGGATATGGGTAGTGGAGCCCGGTGGGAGCTGGAACCACAGAGCAGAACCTGGGGGCCAGAGAGCTGAGGCCAGGCTTAGCAAGGTGGCCACAGACATTTGAAGGCCAAGGTCAAGCGCAGAGAAAGCCAGAAGGGGACCCATATGGGAGAATGACTAGGACAAAGGTTGTGCCCAGCCCGAGCAGCTGCCCTTGACCTCTTACGAGATTTTTTTGTTTTTCTGAGACAAGGTCTTGCTATGAAGTTTGGGCTGGCCTTGTGCTTACTTTTGTAGACCCCAGGCTGGTCTCAAACTCTCAGGGATCTTTGTGTCTCAACCCCTTGAGTGCTGGGATTACAGGTGTGCACCACTATGCCTAGTTGAAAGACATTGTCTTCTGTGACATTTGAAGGCTTTTCCTGAGGGTTTCAGACACAGTTTACACGCAGGCAATAACATTTGGGATAAGCAGCTTTTTTTTTTTTTTTTGTCTTTTTGAGACAGAGTCTCACTATGCAGTTCAGGCTGGCCTTAAGCTCACTTTGTAGCTCAGGCTGGTCTTGAACTCACAACAATCCTCCTGCCTCAGCCTCCCGAGTGCTGGGATTACAGGCATGCGCCACCATGCCTGGCTTGGGATAAGCAGCTTTAAAAGGTTAATTTTGAGAGAATAACTTTTTCCTAGATGTTTACATTTTTGCAAAATTGTTTCAATAAAATCATTTTTCATTTCTATATACCAGTGGCAAACAACTGAAAAATAATACTAGTAACAGATACTATTTTATATTTGGGAACTAAAAGCCAACTATTAAAAGAATAGTTTTAATGAAAGTAAGAGAATTCAAACAAAATTTAAATAATGGAAAGGGACAGAAGATTTAATATAGTTAAGATTATACATCCTTAGGATACAATATAATTTATGGAATTAACAGAAATAAGATTAGCATTATGCTATTTTGTGGAAATTGATAACCTCTAATAAAATTTCTATGGAGAAAATCGTAGTTAAGTACACTAAGCAGTTTTTTAGAAAAGTATAAGCCAAGATATCATAAATTATTAATATTTAAAATGTGACATAAAAGCATTTATATGGTGTTGGATTTAAAGAAAAATAGTTTGATGAAAAGCAACATGAATTTAATAGTTGTAAACATACAAAAGATTAATGTACAATAGTCTAGAATAACAAAATAAATCATTTAATAGTTGTTATTGAGAAAGATTGATATAAAACTTATTTTCCTCTTTGATATTATTTGTCATAGTATGCTTCAGAGGCTTTAAAGAATTAGGGTGAAAATAACTCGTGAAGGGAGACAAATGACATAGTTATCTAGCTGTGGAAGATGAATTAATTTTGCATGTACCTAAATTGGAAGGACCTGACAACATATTCAATAGCAAAATTGATCAATTCTTGACTTCAAAAAAGGAAACAATATGAAATTGTTTGTAATAAATAAAGCTGACCAAGATTGATATTAAAGTGGGCCGGCAAAATAGCTCAGTGGAATAAGTGCCTGCTTAGGCAAACACAGGGACCAGGGTTCAATCCCCAGCACCAAATGCAGGGCCAGCCTTGCTCCCAGGTGCACTGAGCAGGCCTGTAATCCCAGCCCTGGGGAGACTGAAAACAGGAGGATCACGAGGAGTTGGAGCTGCCTAGTGAGACCCTGCACCAAACACATTAAAAAAAAGATTAATAGTTTTTAAAAAATGAAGAACAATTATAAGTCTGCAGGGTCTTGCTCTTTTGTTCAGGTTCACCCTAAACTTACTATGTAGCCCACATTGGCCTTGAACTCATGGAGATCATTCTGCCTCAGCCTCCCAGTGCTGGGATTATAAGCATACATCCTCACTCCTGGCTAGATAAATAAAGGACAAAAATAAATAGTAATGTATTACTATTAAAAAAGATCAGGGTGACATTTGGGGACTATTTCCTTCTTGTTAATAGTAGAAACATGAATTTATAAAAGCATAAGCTTACACCTATTGAAGAAGCAGACATGACAGAATTTAGTCTTAATGCTCCAGTAGGGAAACAGACCCGCCCCCAGATTGCTGGTGTGTGCTGCAAGTGCCAAGAAAATGATTGTGTCTACTGAAGCAATCTTCCCAAGGGAAAACACCTCAATAAAGCAGATTACAAGGAGCAAGATTATTGTACCAAGAACACCTAGCTACTGTGTTTATGTAGTGAAAACCTGGCCATTAACCTGCCTACTAATTTGACATTAACTATGCCGTGAGAACAAGTGAATATGTCATCGTATGAATAACTGTTAAACCCAAGGACTCCGGTGATACCGTATGTAGGTCTGTAAGTTAAAGAGTAGAATGTGCTGTGTTGATATCGATCTCAGGCTAAATCAGTGCTTCTCAGCCTTCAGCGTGATAAACCAAGTATTCCTTTGTCATACGTGGTCTCCACGTTGGAAAACTCAGACTAAAAAACAAACAAACATGCAATGGCCCATGTGTACAGTACTTCACGGTTGCATTCTTCGTGAGGAGTCGGCACGTGTGTACCTGACATATCTTAACTCTTTTTACCTCCCCTTCTCGCCCTCTCTGAAAACTCAAATTGTATAAAAGGATCCCATCATCACAGCAAATTCTGCTGGACAGTGTTAAGTTCAGTCACGAAAGCCCTGAAATGGAAAACGTTTTCTATCTTTTTCTGCAGTTTGGGTATGCAATTCAGAGTCTGACCATTCCTTTATAAGCACAAGTAGACAGGTGTACATTGGCTTAGAACTCACAGCAGACATGGCAATGAATAATTTTGTGTAATTAAAATGTGAGTTGAAAGGAATTATCTTACTAATTTCTCAATGGTCAGAGTCATGTCTAAGGCAGGAAGACTGGCTTTGGTTTCTTTTTTTCCTCTTTTTTTTTTTTAATGTATTTGGTACAGGGTCTCACTACGCAGCTTGGACTTATAATGATCCTGTTTTCACCTCCCCAGCGCTGGGATTATAGATGTGCATCACCAGGCCCTGTCTCAGTGGCTGGCTCAGTACACCTAGGCACAGGGCTGGTGTGGCCTGTGGTGCCAGGGATCGAACCCCCATCCCTGAGCTTGCCTAAGCAGGCACTTAGTCTGATGAGCTATCTCCTTGGTCCTTCCCCCCACCCCTTCTTTTCATCTTTCCAAGCTATACGCAAATGATAATGGATTTTGGGAGATAATGTTCAAAGAAGTATAGCAATAATTAAAGTCAACTCTGTTTATATGAAGAAAGTACATCTCTCCCTTGATTATCTGCTTCATAAGTGTGTCGGGTTTTCTCCTTCTCTGTGCTTTATTTATTTTTAAATTATTTGTTGATTTTTGGCACATTTTAGGCCTGGCTCAGGGGAGCGCTCACTTACATCCATCTCAATTGTATTCTTGGGGCCAGGAAGGGTGGTGCATACCTGTTATCCCAGAACTAGGGAGGCTGAAGCAGGAGGATTGCAACAAACTTGAGGCCAGTCTCAGCTGCACAGTGAATTCAAGGCTAGCCCAAATTACATAGGAAGACGCTGTCTTCAAACAAAATAACCCCAAACCAAACCAAACCAAAGAGTTTACCCTTTCAAGGGGCCTGGCCTGTATGCGTGACTGATGGTGCAGCCTTGATTTTTCCTGAGTGAATATTTTATGGACAACGTTGTTTTTCTCTGTAAAGCGCGCACATGACGGTGATCACATTTTCTTCTAGGAACCTGTGCAAGTACTCTCATGATGTTCTCTCTGAAAACAATTTCCGGGTTCTCAAACAGCATGAACTCTCTGGTCTAAACCAAGAGCAACTAACAGTACTGCTCCGCCAAAGTGACCCCTTCTTCCTGCCCGAGGTAAGTGTCACGATTGCTCCTCTGGTTCAGCAGGGAGAGGGTCGTGGTCAGCGTGTGCCCTTGGCGTGCTTGTCGGAGGAGCAGGAGAAACCGCAAGTGTGGGCGTGTGGCCTAAGAGACTGGAGCGGCTCCCCTCCTACTTGAGGATGACTAAGAATTTAAATCCGGATGCTTTGACCCGCAGGCTGCTAGGGAGCCCCTGGGTGGCCTCTTGCAAGAGGTGGCCTTTGCACTGAAGTTTGGCAGGTGATAGGGGAGATAAGGCCACAGGCTCCAGGGTTTTAACCGAGTCTCTCACCCCAGCCCCACAGCAGAGCGCAGTAAACTACACTTTCATTTCCCCAGCCACTTGATAGGCCACAGGAGGAGTCAGCAGTCCAGCGGGCAGGCCTGCCACCTGTTTTTGTAGATAAAGTTTCATTGGAACGCAGCCACACCCACTTGTCTGTGTATTATGATTGCACCTACACCACGAGGGCAAGTTGGGGAGTTGCAGCAGAAAAGGCCTGCAAAGCCTAGAATGGTTACTGTGCAGTCCTAGGCGGGGCTGATGTTGTCAAGTCGTGGTTTTGTCTCCCTGTGACTAGCGGGGACAACCTGGGAAGAGCTGCGGTGAGCAGGCAGCTGGAGTATCCAGGCACTCGGGCCTGTAGGTCGGGTCTGTCATCTTCCAAATGTAGCTTCCATCTCCAGATACACGGATGATCTCATTTGTCACCATTTTCGAGCTGATCGGAGTGCAGAGAGGAAGCAAGGCGAAGACAAACTTCCCTTTTTAAAAATCTCCCCCGATACTGCCGCTGGCACATCTGCTCACATTTCATTGGTTATAGTGTTTCACGTGCTCATGCTCAGCCGAAAGGATGGCTGGGAAATGTAGTTTCTGTTTGGGTTACCACTTGTCTACTTGAAACTTGGTAACTTTTGTTACTAGAAGAAAAATGACAACACTGGAACATAAATAAGCCTTACCTAGGTAAGCACAGAGACTTATAATCAGAGGATGCTATTTAAAGCATAAATATAGCCTGAGAAAGACCCTTGAATGTGGAGATACTAGCCTTGTACTGCAAGAAAGGCGCAGGGACATGTCCTGGGTAGAGTGGCTGCAGGGGTGGGAATCTTGTGAGTGAAGCTGGGATTCCGATGCCTTTTTACACATAACAATATAGTCCTGGTGACTTCTTGAGTGTTATACACTTTTTAACTTTGAACTCAGTGTTTTTCCTTGGCTGTTTGAAAGACCTGATGACACCAGATTACAGGCGTTTGTAGTGCCTGTAAACCTAGCACTTGGGAGGCTCAGGTAGGAATATTGACTCCCATTTGAGGCCATTGTAAGTTCAAGGACAGCCTGAACTACACAGTGAGACCCTGTCTCAAATAAATAAACAAATGTCCTTCAGTTTAAAAAAAAACCAGCGTTTATGACAGCGAGGTAATTTTGGCCACTTCAGGAGAGATATGTGCAAGGCACTCTATAAGAATTTTTGAGGGGCTGTGTGTAGTGGTGCACACTTGTAATCCCAGTGCTTGGGAGGATGAGGCAGGAGGATTGCTGCAAAGTTCCAGGCCAGCCCAGGCTACATAGTTAGTTTAAAGCCTGTCCAAATAGGAGACCCTGTCTCAAACTCCCATCCCAAAAGAAGATGTTATGAGGGATTCAATATCTACTTTCTGTCTTGTCTATGTGTTCTTTTCTGTAGTTCTCCAGGAAACCTAGGTTTAGAAGTCTCCTTTTGGGGCGACAGTGCCAGTCCCCATCGCCTCTGGTGTGTGGACAGTGCCTCACACACTAACCACATTCAGGGAAGGACTCCTCAACAGACGGCAGCATCCTGTCCTTTTCCCTTTGGGAGAGGGAATGACAACTTGGGAAAGACTGGCTGTGACACTTGAGGGGTGACTGGCCCACCTTTCATGTGGTGTCACCTAGAGCCCTACAACAGTCACTGACTGGGCCTGAGTGCTTCAGGCTGTTCAGAAGCACTGAAGAAGGATTCTGCAGGCAGGGACTCCCATTCACCCAGTTAGCAGAGCGTCTGGGACTGGTCACTCTTCCCTCCTCCACACAGGAGGTCAGCAATAGGGACTGAGGGGAGGTGGTGTTTTCTGAGGGATTCTGTAGAGCCCACAATGCTGGAAGCACTGTGAGGAAAAATGTTCTCACCCAGCTCTTTCAGAGTACAAAGAAGGAGCCATGCCACCCACGGTCCCCACCCATGCTTAATGGGTTGGGTGGCAGCTTCTCCCTGGAAACTTCTTTTTAGCGAATAACAGAATCCCCATTTACCACTGGTCAGCATCAAGCTCCCTTGCTGGGAGACCGGCTGTTTCCTGAACTAACACCCTCAGTACCAGTCTCCACATGGAAATGCTGAGCAAAGCTTGCCTTGCTCAGCAGTAGCTCCCTTGGGGTGACTGGGCAGAGTGCCTTCCTGGCACTTTAGCGGGAGGGTCAGCCAGGGTGTAGGTAGCACAAGAAGACTTGGTTCAGGTTGGTTCTTGAAAAGGGAGGAATTATTCTTGCCCATGAGCACAGCTGTTTGGGCAGTTGGGACTTTTGTTAGCGGAGGTGGTAGGGGAGAGAGGAACTAAGTTATATGCAAACGGGATTGTAGAGAAATAGCTATGATGAGGGGATGGATGGACAGGAACCTGAGAGAGCCGCAGGGGGACGTTCTGGGTCCTCCAACTCTCTGATTACCTGTGACCTTGGCCAGGCATGGAGCCCTCTGCACTGCTGTATTTGTTGTCTTGCGTTTTTTCCATGAAGACTTTGGAATGACCGCAAGCCTGAGGTGCTGGGTTAAGCTCCAATGGCAGCAGTGAATAGGATGTACTCCCTACCCTTAAAAAACAAACAAACAAGCAAAAAACCCTCTTGAAATAGTCACATCTTTCCATTCAGCTTTGACCTATGACAGTGGTGATAAACTCTAAAAGGTTCGCCATCACTCACCTTTTATGAGCACATAACGACAGGCAAATTTGTATGTGAAGCCGGAAAACTAAAACGTGCTTACTGAAGGAAGAAATGACTTCATTTGGCTCAGGTGAATTGAGGCAGAAGTCATCTTGCTTCAACATTAGCATCACGTATTAACGAAAGCATCTTTTTTTTTTTTTTTGTGGCTGGCGTGGTGTGCGGTATCAGGGTTGAACAGTCCCTGCGGCTGCCTAAGCTTGCCTAAGCACGTGCTTTAGATGGCTGAGCTGTCTCGCCAGCCCTTAAAGTGTCATTTGTGAAGTTGTGACTTATTCTCCAGGACATGGTTAAGGCGTAGCCTTGGGGCCCCACTGCTGCTGCTTCTGGGTCCTAACAAATGACGCAGTGGTGCTGACAGTACTCGGCCCCAGGACCACACTTTGAGAACCGGTGGTCTACCGTCTAGAGTCTGAATAGTGGACTCCACAGCAGTTTTATTTATTTGAACCTGGCTTCAGAAGCTGTCATGACTAAGTCACTGTTCTAGTGTTTGGGTTCGTCTCTGTACCACACAGACAAGTCATGGGACCTGTGTTGATCTGGTCTGCAGACAGCCTTTGAGGGTAACTTCCACATGTTTTTATCCTTAAAATGCCTAAAGCTCCACTCTTTGTTGATCGTCTTGGTTTCTTTTTCCATAGCCCCAAGATGTGCGCCACACCTTTTGTCTTGTGCAACACGGTTACGCCTTTTGTCAGTCTGCTTAATCATGGGACTGAGGGGAACCAGCAGAATGTTTTCCTCTTGTTAGAGCAAAGGGAACAGAAAGTAAGAGCAGGTCCTTTGCTCATGCTGCTGCTGCGAGGGCTTCAGATTTTCTAAAGGCATCTGTTGGTAGTGCAGCCTATAATCTGGCCTCAGTGGCAATATTTGACCTTTCAGAAAGGACTGTATCTCTGTAGAGCTAGATATGTAGATTCTCCTGGCTAGGTAAAAATTGGAGGTCCTTTGAGATGCTTCTCATTCTGCTCAGCAGAGACCAAATTCCAGCTTCCCAAACACTGGCACAGAAGACACCACTAATTGCAAGCTATGTTGATATCCAGTTGGAAACTAAGCTGTCAAACTAAGGTGACGGCTCCATTTGAGGGCTGTTTCAGTTGATACCCAAGACCAGGGTTGGTTGCCTTTGTAATACAGAGCTCATGTGGCATCCTGTGTGTGGGTGGCCATCTGATCAATGTTCTGCTGAGGATTCATTAAGTTCATTACTTTTATTTATTGTGTACACCTCTTCTGTCCCCAAATAAGTCATCAGTTGAGTATATTTTATCCAAGATATAGAATATGTTTTCGCCCTTTGTATATATGTGTTTGCTGTAGAATTTTTTTTTTGTGTACTTAAACCATCTTTAATGAATGGTAGCAGATGTGAGAAGGTACTCTTTCTCTGTTGTTACTTTCCTTCTCTGTAGATATGCAAAAGTTATAAAGGAGAGGGTCGAAAACAAACCTGTAACGAGCAGTCGCCGTGTAACAAACTCCACATCTGCGAACACTTCACGCGGGGGAACTGCAGCTACCTTAACTGCCTCCGATCCCATAACCTGCTGGACAGAAAGGTCCTGGCCGTCATGGGGGAGCACGGGCTGAGCCAGGAAGTGGTCCAGAACATCCAGGACATCTGCAACAGCAAGCACATGCGCAAGAACCCTCACGGGATCAAAAGTAAGTGGTTCTGCCTTTTGAACTGTGTGGACTTTTCTTGCTTGTTTGTTTGGTTCAGGGTCTCGCTACATAGTTCAGACTCACAGTGATCTACAGTGATCCTTCTGTCGCAGCCTCCCTAGTGTGTCACTGTGCCCAGTTCGGGGACTGGCACAGAATGCCCAGGGTTGGTTATTTATTTATTTATGGCAATATCCGGGATCAAATTTGGGACCTTGCGCTTGCCCGGCAGGTGCTTATGCTGCTAAGCAATCTCCCCAGGCTTTGCGTGGACTTTGAAATGAAGGGAAACCATAAGGAAAGTAAAAAAGAGCATCTGTACCCCTACTTTCTTACATCAAAATGCCTTCATCTTCCCATTCAAAGTCTGTCCCACTATATGCAGCACTTTAAAATATTCATGGTACTATGTAAGATGTGACTGAAAATGACAGTGAATGTTTAAACATTTTATTACAGTAAAAGACACATTACCATAAACTCCCTCAAAATACACCCTCTCCTACCTTTTTTTTTTTTCTTTTTCTTTTCTTTTTTTAGTACTCTGTGTGGAGCTGAGAACCTTGCACTTGCCGGGCAGGTGCTTATGCCACTGAGCTGTCTCCCCGGCCCCATTCCCCCTACCTTTCAAACATATTCATTCCCCAGTTCCTGCCACTTTCTGAAGCAGCTCTGGCGGTCCTCTTTCATGAGGCCCCACGCTTGCAAGGCAGGCGCTGTGCTGCTGAGCTGCATCCCTGGCCCGCTGTGGGTATTCTGATTGCATCACAAATGTATGTTAATCTTGGAAATAGGGAGGTGTGGTGGATTCACAGCTGGTGGTCGGCTTGTGACACCCAGTGGGACTGAACCAGCATGGTGCTGCGTGTGGGAGACCCACGTGAGCATTGTTGTCAGCAGCCTAAGAGGCAGAACAGGAGAAGAGGAGAGAAGTCCTTGGGGAGCTGTTTCAGGCTGTTAGGGAGCAGTAAGTTCTCTTGGACGAGCTTGTCGTGCTGGCTTTCTCCATGGGTGCTCGGCTTTCCTTGTCGTCGGAGCAGCTTGGGACCTCCCTCTCATTGAGGATGGCTGTGGCACTTTTCGGGGTGCTCTGGTTCTTACCTTCAGTGTCACTTCCTGGCTCCAGGGCAGACCCCTCGGCCTGCTGGCACGGATCCCTTAGCCCGCTGACACAGACTCTCGAGCTTCCAACACCGACCTTTGAGCCTCCCCAGCGCAGATCCGTGAAGCAGGCCTGCCTGAGGCATTGTGATGGCTCTTGGTCCCGCTGGACTGGCGGGAGGCCTTCTTATGGGCTCTAGGTCTCCAGCAGGACATAATGTCCACATGGGATCCAGGCCTTTGATTGGATTCTTTAGCCTTTAGTGTGTGGACAGATTTCCTGCACTCTGTTTGTATATGGTTCTTTGGGGGACTATTATAAAATAATCTTAGTATTAAGTGTCCTGTGTTATAGTGTTTCCCCTTTCAAAACCCCAAACTAGGACAGGTGGTTTTGAATTGTATTGATATTACGTATTTAGAAACAGAAGATACCTTTCCATTTTTTGATGTCCTTAATTTCCTTTTCTGGAGTACTATAGTTTTCACTGTAGAGGTCATTAACTTCCTTGGTTAATTCCTAAGTATTTAATTTTTCTTGGCGCTTTGTGAATGAGGTTTTTTTTTTCAAATTTCTTTCTCAGGGCTGGGGAGATAGCTCAGTGGAATAAGTGCTTCCCTGGCAAGCACAAGGGCCTGAGTTCAATCCCCAGTTCCGCAAAAAGAAAAAATCAAATTTCTTTCTTAGTTTATTATTAGTATGTAGGAACACTATTGATCTGAGGTATTGATTTTGTATCCTTCTACATTACTGAACTTGGTTCAAATTTTTTCACATCCCTGATTATTTTCTGATTTTTAATAATGGTGTATTAATAGGTGTGAAGTGATACCATTTCTTAAACATTTTCTTATATGTAATGACTTTAACTGCAGGTTTTTAAATGTCTTTTTGAGATGGGTGTGAAACAGCAGATTTTATGAAACAGATGGATCACGTGGCTCTAGGGTGTTGCAATACGGAACGAACGCGGGGGGGGGGGGCGCAGGCCTCGAGTCCCAGCTCCTTGGGAGGCTGAGTGAGGGGGATCACCGGAGCTCAGGCGTCTGAGACCCGTGTGGGCTCCTTGGTGAGGCCTCTGTCTCCGAAGCCAAACCAAAACAAACCATGATGGCCAATGACACTGCCCTTGTGTTTGTCAAATGGCTTATGGCTTCTGAAGAAGGATTTTACGCAAAATATTACTGTTTCTCACTGTAAACCCATTCAGGAATACAGATATGTTATTAATCAGCCTCGTATGGGATAAGAAAGGGAGACTCAGAAATTTTAAGCAACCTTTATGGCAAGCGGCTTTGAATTGTCCTTAGAAGAAAGAAGGGGGAGGTGAAGGTGAGCAGAGCCCTTTCCAGACCTCCTAGAGAGGAGCGGAGCAGCGGGTTCAGAGTCCACACCGCAGGGCTCTGCACAGGGGCCTCCGGAGGGGTTGCTTTTGGTGTAGTTTCACAATGAAGATTCACCATATACCAGAGAATCTGTATCATTCTCTCTCTGTCTTTTTCTGTCTGTGTCTCTCTCTCTCTGTGTCTGTGTCTCTCTCTCAGTCTGTGTCTCTCTCTGTCTGTGTCTCTTTGTGTCTCTCTCTCTGTGTCTGTGTCTCTCTCTCTGTGTCTCTGTGTCTGTCTCTGTCTGTGTCTCTCTGTCTGTGTCTCTCTCTGTCTCTCTGTCTCTCTCTCTCTCTCTGTGTCTCTCTGTCTGTGTCTCTCTCTCTCTCTCTGTCTCTCTCTCTCTCTCTGTCCCTTTTGCTGTACTGGGGATCAAACTCAGAACCCTGCACTTGCCAGGCAGGCACTTATGCCACTCAGCTATATCCCCAGTCCTTGCATTATCATTTCTACTTCGTCAGTGAGTTAACCATTTTGTTGACAGCAAGATGTCTGTTTTTACTGTTGCCTCTGAGGTTTAGGTGGAAAAGAACTCTATCCCCAATAACCACACACACATACACACACTCACCCCTTCCTTCCTGCTTCTGGGAAGGTATGAGTCATTCGGGTTCTAGAAAGGCCACAGCTTTGTTCATTTTGACTTTGGGTCTTAAGCTTGGGTCTTGGGGAATTATATGAAGCAATCTGACCAAGCTTCTCGTGTCCATGAACTCATCTTGAGACTGTGGTTGCATTTTCCATTTAAATTAGATAGGTGATGAAGTGCAGGACGTTACAATAGAGACAGAACCCAAGGAATTTTGGGAGAGGTCTTCCTGGCTTGCCTTATTCCATCTCTTCACTCACCACAGCAGGGGAAGTTGACTAAGGACAAGGAACAGTAGCCTGCAGGTTCGGGGTGAGGGGGTCCCCCTGAGTCCCTGGAGAGAAGCAGGAGAGCAGCAAGTCATTCCATTTATCCCAAGTCCCAGAAGGCTGGTCCCTGCTGTGCAGACTGTGTGGAAGATTCCTGCTTCTGCTTCATGCTAACCGCCTTTCCGCAAGGCTTCCATTCACCTGACTTGGACAAGTCGTTTGAGAGGATTGGGGTGGCAAAAGCCTGGAAATTAAGGAGGAGAAATGGGGGTGCGAGTCCGGCCCATCAAGTCTGGCTTCCACGCTTGTTCTGTTTTCTCTTTCTAGATCTTCCATACCGTAGAGGCGGAGCAGGCAGAGGGAGAAGCAAGAGCAGAGACCGAGTCCCTCAGGACACCAAGGAGTTCTTTCCTTCCCCCTCCGCTCATAAGTCGGGCACTTCCAGTCCGGTTGGCACCGGCAGCAGGGCTTCCCTGGACAAGACTGTCAACGATCTCGCCCAAAAGCTGGCATTTCTAGAGAGTCGGGATCTCCTTGCACAGCCGTCCCCAGCCTCGTCTAAGGCTGCTGGTCAACTGGCAGCGAGCCAGCGGTTCTCAGAGAACGGGTTTCCAGATGGTCTCTTTTACAACAGTCAAAGCCATCCTGCTTCTAATTCCACACCAGCCTCTAACCAGAAGGGCTCCCCGCCCTGGCTGAATGCTCAGGGCCCTGGGAAGGAGCGTGTATTCTTTCCGAGCCAAGCAATTCCTGGTTCTCTTGATTCTGCACAAACGCCCAAAACCTTAGCCTCCAGGAAGGCAACGGGAATGCTTTCATCAGACCACGTAAACATCAGAGCCAAGAGTGGGACCCCAGACACCCAGCAAGTCCCTCTTTTTAATAATAATCGTGATGGAGTGGCTGTGGACATGAATTTTGGAGTGACACCCAATAGCCAGAGAGAAATACCACTACCGACTTATCATCAGGACGGCAGAACTGTTGCCCTGGACCTCCAGATTGGCAACATTACCAGTGAGGACCCTGGAGTGGCTTTTCTGAATGGTAAATACAGAGGGAAGACCTCTGGGGCTGGTCAGCCTGCCTATAAGGCACCAAACAGCTCTGGGCATACGGATGACACTTGTCATACAGATAATGCTACTAAGTTTGGTTTAAAAATAGCAGTCATGGGTGGGGTGGTGCATTTCATTCTGGAAGTCAGAGTGCAAGAAGCCAGGTCCCAGCCACTGCTGGGGAAACCTCGGTCCCTGCACAAGTCCACAGGCTGCCTCAGTTTCCCCTGCCTGCCCCAGCGCCACAGCTGTAGCCCATCTATGAGACGGAGAGTCAGAACTCTGCCCAGGCTCGAGGAGGACCCCAGCCCCCACTCATTGTAGGCCCCTTGGTAAAAGGGGATGCCCATGTTTCCAGGGGACAGCAGAGTGGCATCCCTGGGAGCTCTTCCTTTAGGGATGGAGGGTGGTCTCGTTAGCACTGGTGAGGAAGACAGAGAGCACTTGGCTGGGGGAATCTCCTGCAGTGAGCACCGAGAAGGGGAGAACTAGTTAGGCTCCAGCTTAAGAAATAAACGCAACTTGCACGTGGCCCTCTTGTCCATATTGCACTCACCGGAGGGGCTCCTGGGTCTTCGGGAGCAGGACACAGATCCCAGGGGTGTTCTTGAACGAGGCCCTCGCTTCCGTATTCCTTCTTGTTATAAGACAATTTGCTTTCCC